>REGL01000283.1:24147-64518 GCA_004194395.1 Aurelia aurita complex sp. Pacific
TCTCGGATCTTAATTTCTCGGATCTTAATATCTCGGATCTTAATATCTCGGATCTTAATTTCTCGGATCTTAATATCTCGGATCTTAATTTCTCGGATCTTAATATCTCGGATCTTGGATCTTGAATCTTGGATCTTGAATCTTAAATTATACAATCCCCTTTCTTGAGCAGATGCCTCATAAACATGGAACACAGCAATTGAATAAATTTTTGAATCTGATTAAACGTTTTTGGCTTTCAGACCGGTGTACTTAATATATTTGTCTGGCAGGGATTGTACTGTTTTCAGGGTATCACTTTCACCACTTTTTCTAGCGCTGGGTGATTTTTCTAGATTCAAAAGGGGATATTTCGTAAGATCAGGTTGTTGCTCAGTCCAGTTTTTGCGTTGTATTGTATGCGTAGCTTTTTGTAGTTGTTTTACTTAATCTTTATTTTGCATGTCTTTATGTTAATGGCCACGGGCGTAGTCATTGTCTTTTGCTGCCTGTGGTATCGTACCTGTAGTGTTGTATTGTAGTATAGTAATTAGAAAGTATAGTAGGTAACATGTAATGTAACATTTTATGAATATAAAAAGAAAAAAAAAGTTTTTGCGTTTTGTGGATGTCGGCTATCTTTGGGAGGGAAAGTTCTGGAGCTGGGTAAAGCAATTTTTTTGTGGGTACACCTTTTTGCAAATGAAGGTGAAGTACCCCCCGCCCTTTGCTATCAGACAAGATATTCGCCAGTATTATGTTTTGATATTGAGAAAACGGTAACTATACTACCGGGGGAAATGCTACTCATCCGGTGTGTTGTTCATACTTTAGCTGGACCTGGAGACGAATATACTGACTACGTAGCAACGAGATGGTATCGATCGCCAGAACTGCTGGTAGGTGACACGCAATATGGACCACCAGTGGATGTATGGGCTATTGGATGCGTCTTTGCTGAATTGATCAGTGGACAAGCTCTGTGGCCTGGAAAATCAGATGTCGACCAGTTATATCTGATCAAAAAAACTTTAGGTATGTGTTTACGCAGCGTTTCATTTTCTGTTCGATTTTGTAGAAAAAGTGTATAATTGATGTACAGGGTACGAGTCAAAAAGTTGAAATATTTGGCGGGCTGTGTAATAAAGAGTACGCAGCCGATATTCGAAACTGAACTGTTAATCTGTCAGTCACAGGCTAACATTGATGTGAAAATTTTGTTTGGTAAAGCCACTCATTTGTCAGACCTATAGATGAGGAAAACACTTGTAACGGGTTTTGTATGGGAGCAAGAATTCCACGTTCCATTCTGGTGCATGATTTATTTGCTGTTTAAATTCAATGCAATTGTCCATTTCAGAATTATATTTCATTTTTCAATACGTAAACCATGGACCAAAATGGAACATGGAATTCTCGTTCCCATAGAAGCCCCTTGCAATCATTTTCATAATTTCTGTCTAAAATATAAGCACTTTTACCAAACAAAATTTTAAAATCGAAGTTAGCCATTAACATTTCACTTTACATATCGGCTGCGGTTCGTGATCTGCTTGCATCAAACAATCTTTTTCTAAACCAAACGAATCTAAACAGAACCCCAGAATGAGTGAAGTCGACCCCCCCCTCCCCCTATTCTGAAAGGTCTGTTCTGTTCAACGTTTTTGGTGTTTTAATACGGAAACTCACAATGGAAAGTGGAACCAATTTAAAAGGACCCCGTCTCCAAATTTCGTTGGAAGCGATAATTTTGCAGCGTTTGAAAGGTAATATCACACGGATTTTTCATCGTTTTTTTCAAAATGAAAGCGTTATTTTAAAGAAAAATTTTTGTACTTCACAGAGGAAAAAACCAAACGTTCATATCTTTTAAGATTGCTCCGATATAAGTGGATTTTGCACAGTTTCTTTTTGATGGCTTGGGTGAAGCCAACAAACAAACTGGAAGAACAATGGATGGACAATGGACACGTGTCTAAACCAGTTTATTCAATGGGGCCTTCCAATTGGTCAATCCTACAAATTGAATATATTTGATTGTTGAAATTTAACCTGGTGTAGGTAAAGCTGGTTAACTGCGTCAGTGTAAATGCGGTATTTGACTACCCTTTGATTTGTAGACAGCCACTAATAAAGAGCGTAGCATTTGTCTGAAATTCTTCGATTTAATATTTTTTCAAGTCATATTCAATGTGATGACATCGTTATCACCAGACAAATGTCTCCAACAAACCAGAAAGTCATTGAATAATTCATACAAATTTATTGAAATAGCCAAAATTTCAAGATTTTAATTCGTAATCGAGAAACGGCTTTTTTGAAGAGAGTAATAGTTAAAGGCTTTCAATGATTGTGCCATCTTCGATTAGTTTCAAGCAGTTTTTATTGTTTTGTCAAATGTATAATTGATGTATGCGTCGAGGAAGGCGTTTCCCAAGTAAAAGAGTTAAAAGCAGAAAATGAGAGTTTTCGTTGTTTGGTAACTCCTATTTCATTTACCTTTAGCATAGCCCCAAGAAACTTGAACATAGATACCTCGAGTGTCGAAATATTATTGTTAAAAGTTCGAAATTGCTGTCACGTGAAAGCCAGAGGCCTGTTTGCTTGAGCAAATTCTTGAAGCACTGCGAATAAACCAACAATATCCTTGATGAAATTTCAACAAAACTGACACCATTTTATGTTCTGTTGCTAGAAGTTACCCATAGACCTTTTTACTTCTTCGGAAAAAGGCTTGGATCGAGCGTCTAAATCTGGTAAATTTGGTGAAGGAAAACAAAAGCATGACCCCCGTTCTCAGCAGAAACACTGCTATCTGTAGCAAGAAGTTCCTTCGGATCTCAGAACACTTTCAGAGAGTTGATAAACCACACCTTTGCTCAAATTGACTTACGAGTGGCTCAGTTTATACACTGGCAAGTTTTATTCGCCTCTTGGTCTTGTTTCTCGTTATTTCATTCATTGTCAGTTGATTTTGTTGTGTAACATTTAAAAAAAGTGCGAACATTACAAGGGTTACATTTTGCGAGATTGCAAATCAAAGATTCCTAGTTTCGACCGTCGTTATTCAATTGAAAGAAAAGTCAGCTAAAAATGAATGAAACTAATTAGAAACAAAGCAAAAGACTAATAACACTTGTCTGTGTGTAAACTAAGACATTGCTAACTCATTCTGCGCAAAGTAGTTGATAACAGACTCTCTGAAAAGTGTTGAGATCCGCAGCAACTTCTTGCCACAGCTAGCAGTGTATCCACTTAGAACGGGCGTCGTGCTTTCGTTTTCCTTCCCAAACTTTACCAGATTTGGACGCTCGATCCAAACCTCTTTCCTAAGAAGTAAAAAGGTCTATTATGCTGGGTTTTCATTTTCTTTAAACTTAGTTTTAAATTGTTGACGTGCTTCATGAAGTTGCTTAGGCCAGAAGGCCAAANAAATTGCTGTCACGTGAAAGCCAGAGGCCTGTTTGCTTGAGCAAATTCTTGAAGCACTGCGAATAAACCAACAATATCCTTGATGAAATTTCAACAAAACTGACACCATTTTATGTTCTGTTGCTAGAAGTTACCCATAGACCTTTTTACTTCTTCGGAAAAAGGCTTGGATCGAGCGTCTAAATCTGGTAAATTTGGTGAAGGAAAACAAAAGCATGACCCCCGTTCTCAGCAGAAACACTGCTATCTGTAGCAAGAAGTTCCTTCGGATCTCAGAACACTTTCAGAGAGTTGATAAACCACACCTTTGCTCAAATTGACTTACGAGTGGCTCAGTTTATACACTGGCAAGTTTTATTCGCCTCTTGGTCTTGTTTCTCGTTATTTCATTCATTGTCAGTTGATTTTGTTGTGTAACATTTAAAAAAAGTGCGAACATTACAAGGGTTACATTTTGCGAGACTGCAAATCAAAGATTCCTAGTTTCGACCGTCGTTATTCAATTGAAAGAAAAGTCAGCTAAAAATGAATGAAACTAATTAGAAACAAAGCAAAAGACTAATAACACTTGTCTGTGTGTAAACTAAGACATTGCTAACTCATTCTGCGCAAAGTAGTTGATAACAGACTCTCTGAAAAGTGTTGAGATCCGCAGCAACTTCTTGCCACAGCTAGCAGTGTATCCACTTAGAACGGGCGTCGTGCTTTCGTTTTCCTTCCCAAACTTTACCAGATTTGGACGCTCGATCCAAACCTCTTTCCTAAGAAGTAAAAAGGTCTATTATGCTGGGTTTTCATTTTCTTTAAACTTAGTTTTAAATTGTTGACGTGCTTCATGAAGTTGCTTAAGCCAGAAGGCCAAAGCTATGGTTTAGAGGTGGCAGCAAGTTTGAACTTTCGAGATGAATATTTCAGCTCCCAAAGCACCAATATCAGCAAATGAGGAATTTATGTACAAGTTAACTATCGAGAAGCATTTTGAAATCTATAAGTCATGGATTAAAGCTAAATTCTCGTCGCTGAGACCCAACCAAATCTGCATTCTTTTTTCTGGGACATCCGACAGTTCAGTAGACTGACGGCGGGAGCCCTTGTATTCGCTCCAATCAAATACACATTATCTCCACCAAATCTGTTCGAACAAGCCAAGTTAGTTTGAAGTCAAAATAATCCAATTCAACGCGGAGAACTGAGGCTCGTGTGGTCATTCTACTAATTCAATATCAAATCTTGGAAAAATGATAACACATGCGACTTTTTTACATATATTTGTCATCTTGCATTGTTTCAGGTCATTTTTTCTCGTGAAGATTCCCAATATTGATTTTGTTTTGTGAAGTTGTGCACCATTAACTTGTGATGTCACGACAACGTATTTACGTTTGTCAGAACCGTTGAGTATACTAATTAAACTGTTCCGTCAAAACGCGGATTGACCCAGAGCAATGTGGTACGAAGCTGGAATTTCACACCAATCCATGCAGAATGCTTTTCTTTGCAACATGTATCCAAAATCTGTTTAGATCTGTTTTAGGGAAAAGTTTTGAACCCCTCTATTATTGGATTTGCCCAACGCGTCCTACAAGACGGCTTGGTCAAGTCCACTCTGTTTTCGAAAACAGGCTTTTCCGTTCATTACTTTATTTAAAGTAGGCTGGAAAGTCTTCTAGCTATTTAAAGCTAATTTAGGCCTCCTTTGCATGCCGCATCCAGGCATCAGACTAGCTTCACTACATAAGGACCCTCTAGTTACGCTCATCTAATTGAGTTGAATTGTTGTTGTTGTTGTCGCTCCACTGAGGACTGTTGTTGTTGTTGTCTCTGTTGACCGAAGCGCACAGGGAAACGAGAGACTCATCGTCATAAGTCTAGCATGGGACCCCTATTTTAGCGCCCCTTGCGAAGGACGGCAAAGTGAGTTGCTTGGTCAGGCAGCCAAAAGGTCACCCATCCGGATTTTGACCTCGAACGGCTGAGCTTAACTTCAGTCAACTGATAATGGCAAACTTCAGTCTGGTCCTAATGTAAGAGATTCTACCTCCAATGTTAATCGTTTTTTTCCAATTTCAGGTGATTTAATTCCTCGACACATTCAGATATTTAGCAGCAACCAATTTTTCCGTGGATTAAATATTCCTGAACCGGATCGAATGGTAATTGTTAAATTCTCTACAATAAATAACTATTGCTGTTTGACAATGTTGCAATGCAGGCCCCCATGTTTCTATCTGGACATGCCCCTAGATATGCCTCGTTATGCCATTATAATATACCTCTTTATAACAAACTAAGAATTTGACCCTGTCATGAAAGTTTCTCAAAATTTTCTTTATTTAAGTAATCAAAGGTTCTTAATAGTTTCATATGTGTCTCTTCGAATGTTTAGTTAACATTTACATCCTGTGCCCTCTGGAACATTTCGCAACAAAGTTTTATGAAGCCATGCCTTTGTCTAGACGCTGCTCAAGTACCTTCTGAGCATACATGACACAAATGAGAGGAAATGAATTATCCAGCAGATTTCTTTGAATAAGGCCCCGTCCATACGTATACGTTTGTAAAACGCATAGAATGTTTTCCATCCACACTGATCCATTAATCGTTTATAGAGCGTTTTAGCCTGTCCAGACGTAAAGGCCAAAACGTAAACGTATACGTGTGGACGGGGACCTGAAAGAAACGTTTTATTGACTAATGTTGTCCCAGTGGTGAAGCTTCTTATCTTTGTATTGATCTGAGAGCTGAGTTTTTTTATAGAAACTTTCTTATAAAAGATGCGTGTAATTTCAAAGTTCATTTTGTGAATGACTTTGATACAGATGTAGAAAACACTGTGTGGCTATAAGGAATGGGCAGGGTGATCTATTGCCATGTAACTTATTATTTGCAATTTACTTCATTTTTAGGAACCTTTGGAATCAAGGTTTCGAACTATCTCACCAGAAGCTCTCAGTTTTATGAAGGTAAGATTTAGTATTTTCTTAGCAAGCATTGTGATCTTCCATTTCGCAGAGTTTGTTACCGTAACTCTTCTTAGAATATTTGTACGAATTACTGATCCTTGGTCGATGCATATATTTGTTTTATCCATGAATATGGAAAGCAGCTTTTTTGCATTTGTGCATGTCTTTTCGTTCGAGATTTCATGCTGTGCATGTTGGTTCTGAAGAAGGGAATCGAACACAACTTTGCTAGAAGAATTATAAATGAAGGGTTTTGGTGCAAGACTAATCTACAGTCAGTTGAAGGGAATGGTTTGCTTCAAAACAGCAGAAAAAGATTGGAGTGCTCTTTGACTTATTGGAGTGCTCTTTGGGTCCAAATTTATGCCACAAATTTTTTTTTGGGTTGATGCTGTGTACCCCAGCCTGAGCACCCCTATCCTAGATATATTCCAAAGTACCCCCCCCCCCCTCCTGGGCATAACCGCCTCATAAATGATATCTCAACAAATTTTATTGCAGGGTTGCCTGGTGATGGAACCAAGTAGCAGACTTACTTGTGCCGAGTTATTGGACCATCCTTACCTTCATACTTTTAGGAAATCATTTGAGCCAGAATTACTGGTAGGTTTTTTAACACATTAATTTCCCTCCGTAGATTAAATATTTGACAGAGATCATTAATTCTGATGCGATTCTGAAGTCTAATAAATTTTCGGTCGCAACTAAAGTCGATGCTTCTCGTTGCAACTCCAACACATAGCAGAACAAATCTTGCATAAAGCAAACTATTGTTTACGATATGGTCCGCATCGCAGTCTGTAATAAATGTGGCTGAACATGGACGAGTAAAGCCTCTTTTTGACATGCTTGACATGACATGGCAGTAAATCCCTGCATATAAGAACCTACTTTTTTGAGAGCCAAGCTGAAATAGGTTCTTATTTCAAAGGCTAATTTCAAGGTATATCGTTTCTTATTCAAAGGGTGCCTTTAGTTTGCCGTTTTAGAATCTTCACCAAAGATGTTCAGCCCTGTTATTTGTTTTGGCAAAGTTACTATGTACCTAACAACGGATTCTGGGCTTACAAACAGCAGGGGGATTCAAGATTCAAACTTTAACAGCTATCTTGGACAAAAATAGACTTAGTAACGACAATCCAGAGTTAACTTCGTTACCCATGCAATAAGAACATACTTTCCATCAAAGTGAAACAGCTTCTTAATTACAAGGTGCACAATTTAGGAAAAACAGCCTCTAGCTTCTTATTTTTGTGGGTTCTTATGTGCGAGGATTTACTGTACTAGCTTTTATCATCCCATCATTATGAGACGCCAAGTGCATTTTTAGAACAAGACACTTTTTATACATGGTTTTATTTCTCACTTTTATTAAAATTGTATCATTTTTGCCCACAGGCAACAATTTCAAAAGCTGAGAAGCAGAAACAGAAAAGAGGATTTAGGGTAAGTATGGATTCATTAATTCATTTATTCATTCGTTCGTTTGTTCGTTTGCTCGCTCGTTCGTTCGTTCGTTCTTTCATTCGTTCATTCGTCGTTCATGTCCTCTTGCCAAATCGTATGACCTTCAACCCAAAGTTTAAGAGCAACAAGCAAACTCACTAAACTCTTTGCAACTTTGCATTGTCAAAGAAAATTGTTTGATCAAGATGTTGAATGATAAATTATGAATACGATAATTATCTTAATTTTCTGACGAAGATTTTATGATCTTGATTTTATTTACAAAAGGTATAGTTTGTGCAACGAAGTAAAGACCAAAATCCGTCTCAAATTAAATGTCACCTGAGATTTGCGATAACGCAAAATTCCTTTGCAGACATTTCTGTTGTTGTTATTCACGGGCATTTGCAGGTGACATCTAATTTGAGACAGACTATAATAAACACCAATGGCATTTAACTTATGTACCAGAACACCATTTGAAATCAGAGGGTTTATGTTTGAATTCCTGCGGGCTATTAGCACAAAGAGTGTATGAAGTTCAGATCTTGTTCTTAACCCTGAAAAGTCAATCACGATAAATAAAGGAATGTCATTTTCATAAAGATGTGCAAGACATATTGCTATGAACTTTAATTACATTAATTCAGCATTCACATAACATTTGGCTNGTCTTTAATTGTATTTGTTATTCTGGTTTTCTGCCGTCCTCTGATCTTATTCCAAATACCATTCCTGTTGGTAAGTCATTTTCTATGCATCGGCATCTGTGCATAATGTGTCCCGTGAATTGAAGTTTCTGTTGTTCTATCTGATTAACGAATCCTTTAGTTTCCCCGATCTCGTCAAGCACACTTGTGTTTGGTTTTTGTTTGACCCTTGCTATACATCAGCCTAATAACGAGAGCTCTTTCTTTCAGACGCGAGAGACGAGACTAACGCGAAATACAATCGTTGAAGATAATGTGACGACATTGCCACATTTGGGGCATCATGCAGATTCAATGATGTCTCCTGCAGGTGAGCAACGCTTGAATTCCCTCACTCACCCATTCCTTCATTTAGTCAGTCGCTCGCTTGTCTTTTGTCAAAAACTACTTTTTTCTGTTCCATTATGTATGTATGTATCATTTTGCCATCAAATTAATTACAATATAAAATTATGAAAAAGAAAGTGATCTAATTACAGGTACATAAACTTTACAGGCGAAAGCTAAAAATGTAGTCTAAAAGCACCCCAGCTTAAAAATTGCAGAGATTGCATTAAAATGGGCGATACGACCTTGTTTCCATAACGGTACCTCCAGAGGTGTTGTGTTATCAACAAGAATTTTGTTCAGGAAAACAGGATTTTGTGTCCAAACTGGAGAAAAAAAAATCATCCTCGAAAATGTTAACCAAACCTTTTCGTTGGCTGATTTTGGGTTTTCAATAATATATGTTGGGGCTATCATCTCGACTTTGGAGATCTTCAAAGTATTTATCTTTGATCTTTGATGCTTGAATGTTTGATGTTTGAAACTGTTGATTTTCTTTGCAGTTTTTAGTTCTAATGGTAGATTGTTCACTAGATCTCGCTTTAGTTATCTGTCCAATCATCCTATGCTATATTATTTCATTTCTGTGTTTCCTTATCTGTTTAGCAAGTCACCTGTGTAGATATTTGAAATGATTAATAGAATGAATCTACTATTTACCGAATAAGTAAATCTGTGCGATCCAAAGATTTTGCGCAAGGGATTTGTAACTTTGCCGTATGTATATATGTGGAGTAAGATGTGTGCAATCTTACTGAAAGCTTTGTATGGTTATGTACGAAGTAAAACGAGTGCATGTAGGAGTGATTTTTTTAAGTGTATGTCAGTTCCCGGGCTTTATCGTTTATTGATGGTTGCCAAAACATCAAAGTTAGTTGACGGAGATGTATAGATAACTTAGAGCTTCATATGCAGGTCTAAATTTAGCCTGTTGTATTTGATGATTTCGACACGTGCGTGGGTATTGCTTAGCTGGAGAAACAATAGCGTGCGTAGGCGTTTTCTTTGCCCTATTTATAGATTACGTCCACTCTGCTTGTCCACTTTAACCAATAGAAATGTCTTTAACGATTGTGGAAGATATATTCTTGTATGCTGCAGTCAAGAATTTGCCTTAACTTCCAGATTNCTACTATTTACCGAATAAGTAAATCTGTGCGATCCAAAGATTTTGCGCAAGGGATTTGTAACTTTGCCGTATGTATATATGTGGAGTAAGATGTGTGCAATCTTACTGAAAGCTTTGTATGGTTATGTACGAAGTAAAACGAGTGCATGTAGGAGTGATTTTTTTAAGTGTATGTCAGTTCCCGGGCTTTATCGTTTATTGATGGTTGCCAAAACATCAAAGTTAGTTGACGGAGATGTATAGATAACTTAGAGCTTCATATGCAGGTCTAAATTTAGCCTGTTGTATTTGATGATTTCGACACGTGCGTGGGTATTGCTTAGCTGGAGAAACAATAGCGTGCGTAGGCGTTTTCTTTGCCCTATTTATAGATTACGTCCACTCTGCTTGTCCACTTTAACCAATAGAAATGTCTTTATCGATTGTGGAAGATATATTCTTGCATGCTGCAGTCAAGAATTTTCCTTAACTTCCAGATTTAGGAAGCTTTTAAGAAATTCATGAAAAGAACAGCCTTGCGAACACTTTTGATTAAAACTTATTGCTGTCCTGGGCATGTAACGGTAGTCATAAATTGTAGTAGTTTTAGCTCATATTGTTACTTTTACTTTTCAGAGAACAAGAGAGACAGGAAAGATAAGCCAATGAGCAAATTCGATGGACATTTCCCTTCAATACCACGATAGACAGTATCAAATGAATATGATAAAGACTGTCCGTTTGCACTTGCAAAGATTCACTGTTGAAGATATTCCACTAGAAGTTGCTCAGATGTGTTTTTATGCTTGTTGGATTCGTTGGGTATGTTAGCAATGCTTATCAAGTAATAGAGGGTAGTTGCGCTAAAGATGGCGTCGGGGTTTCTTTTACCATGATCCTTTGTGTCCCATGGTGAATCAACCAATTGAATCAATCGAGATGCATTTAGCTCAATCGTCTGTTTTCAAACAATATGGTACCACAATGCCAGAGCTATCATGAATTTAGTACAAAGAGCGTATCTCATTAGAACTGAGACAGAAAAACGTCAAAAAGTGGGAATTTTTTGGCTTTTGGTTTTACTTTTCAACAAAGGTGTATTCTTTTCTTTGTTTGTTTGTGAGTTGCGGATTTTATCCAAAAATTGCATCCTAAAACAGGTAAAATCTACAAATTTTTTAATTAGAAGTTTTGCACCTGGCTAAAGTGATATTTGAAAATTCTTTTAAAGTCATTACAAAATAATTTATCAATTGATTATGAATATTAGCTTTCCAAAATAGCAGCCACTTTAAAAAATTCAGACATTTTGAAGCAAATGAAACGTTGGTTGGAGGTCGCAGCTTTATTATAAACATTAGTATTAGGGCCACAATGGCGAACGTAATCTTGAGGGTCATTTCAGAGAAAATACAAGTGACAAATCAGTGTAAAATTGACATGTCCAATTAATTAAGACATTTTGAAGCAATATTTGCAAAAGCAGTATTTCTGATTGGTTTGAACATTGCAACTCTTGCAAGCCATCATGAATGATATGATTGACGGATTGAATATCTTCATGGCGTCTCAATTTTATTAGAAATGCTTAGAGATTCAGACATTTTTAGGATCTCGCCACATTCGGTGGACAGAATGTCCTAGTTTGGTAAATTCTTGTAAAGGCTGAAATGCTTTGAAATAGCTTTTTTCGAAGCCAAAATTACTCCCGAGTTTTTAGCAGTTTTGTTACTTTTCAGTGGTCAGAGTTTGATATTTTTTTTATAACTTTTGATGGAAATCAATAAACGATAGGTCCATGCTCAAGTTGATCTTTCGATGTTGGGTAGCAATTCCAAATTGTCAATTTCCGAAAATGACTGCTTTGAATACTTGAAAATAGAGAATCACTGACAAACCCCAGTGTTTGTGAACATTTTCATCCCAAAAAATCACAAATAATCACAAAGAAAAATCACAAAAATCACCATGATGTCAAGAAATCATGAAAAATCCCAAAAAGACCCAAAAACCTAAAAAAAGTTACAAAATTACGAAAACTTTAAGAGAAATCACAAAAAATGACACAGCTTGGAAAAAGTCCCATGCATTTTTGTGAGAAGTGATTTTCCTCTGGAAGTTAGCTTCGGATCTGGAAAGTCTTTAGAAAGGCTCTCTTATTTATTGTTATTTCAATTAACAATTACATTTATAACTCCTGGAATTCTTTGAGGATACTGCACCACTACTGGATATAGTAGTAGTTTAGTAATTATCTATGCAGTTCGAAGGCATCCAGTTTCTGTTGCACGTTATCTTTGATCCATAAAATGGATTTTTTTAGTCTACTGAAGATTTGCTTGAATTATATATGTTTGCTCTCACGAAGAGCACGCTATCGTTTTTGAAACCTAACCAGCCAGAGTTATCATAACATGACTTCAATGATATCGCATTTGAAGATTGCTTGATAATTTAACTCTTTTTATGAGGAATGGAAGTAGTAGGTACGTTCACTCAACTTACAGACTGTTCTCAGTCCATGCCTGCGAAGTTTTTTTTTTAGCTCCAAGCGCTTTTAGCTCCAGAACATTATATCTCTGCGCCATGACATCTACCCAGAGGTCTAGATCATTCAGAAAAGGTGGCTACAAATCTTTTTGTGATTCCTACTGCTGTAGACAGGACAATTGTAGGTTCTCAGCAAACCACTGTTTGCAAAGGGACTTCTTAATGCCTACTACCTGAGAACTTTGTTGGTGCACCACAGATAAGATTTAGTATGCAGACGAAAAAGTTTTTTTGCATATTGTTTAAGTTACAAGTTTATCCGAGCCAAGTTTCTGCAAGTTTGATCGAGAGACCCTTGAAACTAGCATTTGCTGAAGGGTTACCCTCCTTAGATTACAAAATCAAGTCAAACCAAAGGCGAACTCTTCCTTAGGGTAGGCATATCTTTTGTAATTTTGCTTGGACTACCTCGCCTTTTTCTGAAGACACGCATGCCATTTGGTATAGCTACCATTTTTAAGTTTGTCTTGTAAAAATTCTTGTCTTGATTGTGTTGGGGAGAGCGGTTTGATTTGGTACTTGGCAGGTCTGCTAAATGGCTGCCAACTGCCACAGAGGTTCTGTAAATAATAAAATTCCTAATGAATTTCCTTGTACAGAACTGTTAGTTTTATATTTACGGATGAAATAAAGAATAATTGTTTAAAATTTAGCAAGAAGATGTCACATGACCCACAAGCCTCGTAATGAACGGGAGACTTCCTTTCCAACCTAACACTCGAATCAAATTGCTTTGGCGGGAAAGTACTCCCTATGACGGCGCTCTCTGTTATGAATGAAGCAAGATAAAGCAAGTATTTTAATAGGTCTGTAAGATGAGTGAAGTAACTATAAGCTTGTGAATATATGTTGTATGTATAGTCATTTATGTGTAACACTTATTTTTGCACAGTCTTAACCATTAGAAACATCACCTTTAAATGTAAATATGCTTGAAAGTGAATGTTGTAAGGACCCGCTAATAAGAAACCGCATTTCCGAAATTTTAGCTTTGCTAACGCCACAGACACGTAAGGTGGGTGAGTCAAACAGGATCGCCTTTTCATTTGAAAGCATGTCGAGATAATGACAGCAAATCTCATTTTTAACGGTGCTATTTTGCGTTTAAGAAACGCTGCCAGATTGTTGTTTAAGTTTCATAACAATGTACAGAACTCAAGAGAACATAATATGTACGAATGACTTACAGAAATTTCCGAAAGCATATCTGTGTGATTTGTGATCCTTTGATTGAACCCTATTCCAGGTTTGATATTTAGAACTAGAATCTTTTCATTATTGTGGAGAAAACATCTGCCATTTCTTACTTCAGTTTCTTATCAGCGGGTTCTTACTTTCCGATCTGAAAAGTTTTCTCGCACAAATTTGCTTCGCAGAAAACCAGTTTCTGATTGTCGAACGTTGTTGCATTTTTCCAGCATGAATTTTGCAATGCTTGTTCATTGTTGATTCAAAATGCCTTGAAAATACGTAGCAAATGGTAGTGGAAACAAACTCTAAAGACCAGTGTCATTTGGTGTAATTTTGGCATATGATGTCGAATATATTGAAGATTTTGCTGAAAAGTTCTGATGCGAATACTTCTGTGTGGGAAAACTTTTGAGGTCAACCTTAGAACTTTAAAAATGGTGCAAGTAACTTTCTTAGCTATTAATGTTTATGAAGTAATGATGTCAAAGATAGATTATTATCAGTTATTTCATAGCCATTCCTAGTAAATGAATATGTTTGATTTCCTTTGGTTTCTTCCTCATAGAAAAACAGGGAAGTTGGTAAAACGAGAGATACCTTGAAGCATGAAATGCGGTCAGTTTGAAGTTTGATTTTCGTTCAAAGTAGGCTTCATATTAAATAGCCTATTTTCAAAATTCGCCGTTTTATGCTTCAAAAAGCAATACAAGACTGTTTCACTTTCCTGCTAGTCAAACAGCCCTTTTTCCAAATCTTTCTAATTTCTCCCAAACAGAAGGCTAAAAACGTGCATATTTCACGAAAAATAGCCGTATTTGAGAATGTCTTTTTTTGTAAAGGCAAGGCCAAAGACTTACCATGTTCACCAAAAACAGCTTTTCTGCGAAAGGTCTTCTTTTCATTAAAAAAGATCGATAAAAAAACAAAAGTAGCTATTTAAAGCGAAAAAGGTAAATCATAACAGATCACTATTTATATAGGTTTCTTGGTCAGTTAGGAACAACAGCAATAAATCAAGGACGTGCGTCCAATGAAAAAAGATATCAGTTACAAAAAAAGCTTTCTTAAAAATTAAAATACTAACCGCCTTGCTTTGTGGATGGTAAAAAATTCATTTCCAACTCAGGCTATTGTTAGTAAAAAAAAGTAACCATACCATAGCCTCCTTTTGAATGCAGTCAGGCGTTTCCAAATCTGCCTAAATCTGGCGAAAAAGATATACCAATGACCTTACTGCGAAAAAGCAAAGGGTACAGCCTTACCTTTTGCCCAAAAAGGGGGATTTTTGAAGACCCCTTATTTTAGTGAAAAAGCAAAGGCTATAGCCTTACCTTTTGCCCAAAAAGGGGGATTTTTGAAGACCCCTTATTTTAGTGAAAAAGCAAAGGCTATAGCCTTACCTTTTGCCCAAAAAGGGGGATTTTTGAAGACCCCTTATTTTAGTGAAAAAGCAAAGGCTATAGCCTTACCTTTTGCCCAAAAAGGGGGATTTTTGAAGACCCCTTATTTTAGTGAAAAAGCAAAGGCTATAGCCTTACCTTTTGCCCAAAAAGGGGGATTTTTGAAGACCCCTTATTTTAGTGAAAAAGCAAAGGCTATAGCCTTACCTTTTGCCCAAAAAGGGGGATTTTTGAAGACCCCTTATTTTAGTGAAAAAGCAAAGGCTATAGCCTTACCTTTTGCCCAAAAAGGGGGATTTTTGAAGACCCCTTATTTTAGTGAAAAAGCAAAGGCTATAGCCTTACCTTTTGCCCAAAAAGGGGGATTTTTGAAGACCCCTTATTTTAGTGAAAAAGCAAAGGCTATAGCCTTACCTTTTGCCCAAAAAGGGGGATTTTTGAAGACCCCTTATTTTAGTGAAAAAGCAAAGGCTATAGCCGTACCTTTTGCCAAAAAGGGGGATTTTTGAAGACCCCTTATTTTAGTGAAAAAGCAAAGGTTATAGCCTTACCTTTTGTCCAAAAAAGGGGATTTTGAAGACCCCTTATTTTAGTGAGAAAGCAAAGGCTATAGCCTTACCTCTTTGCCCAAAAACAGGGATTTTTGAAGATCCCTTATTTTAGTGAAAAAGCAAAGGCTATAGCCTTACCTTTTGCCCAAAAAAGGGGATTTTTGAAGATCCCTTATTTTAGTGAAAAAGCAAAGGCTATAGCCTTACCTTTTGCCCAAAAAGGGGGATTTTTGAAGACCCCTTATTTTAGTGAAAAAGCAAAGGCTATAGCCTTACCTTTTGCCCAAAAAAGGGGATTTTTGAAGATCCCTTATTTTAGTGAAAAAGCAAAGGCTATAGCCTTACCTTTTGCCCAAAAAAGGGGATTTTTGAAGACCCCTTATTTTAGTGAAAAAGCAAAGGCTATAGCCTTACCTTTCGTCCAAAAAAGGGGATTTTTGAAGACCCCTTATTTTAGTGAGAAAGCAAAGGCTATAGCCTTACCTTTTGCCCAAATAGGAGGATATTTGAAGACCCCTTATTTTTGCAAAAAAGCAAAGGCTATAACCTTACCTTTTGCTCAAAAAGAGGGATTTTTGAAGACCTCTTATTTTAGTGAAAAAGCAAAGGCTATAGCCTTACCTTTTTGCCCAAAAATAAAGATTTTTGAAGACCCCTTATTTTTGCAAAAAAGCAAAGGCTATAACCTTACCTTTTGCTCAAAAAGAGGGATTTTTGAAGACCTCTTATTTTAGTGAAAAAGCAAAGGCTATAACCTTACCTTTTGCTCAAAAAGAGGGATTTTTGAAGACCTCTTATTTTAGTGAAAAAGCAAAGGCTATAGCCTTACCTTTTGCCCAAATATAAAGATTTGTGAAGACCCCTTATTTTTGCATAAAAGCAAAGGCTATAACCTTACCTTTTGCTCAAAAAGGGGGATTTTTGAAGATCCCCTTTTCAGTGAAAAAGCAAAGGCTATAGCCTTATCTTTTGCCCATAAATAAAGATTTTTGAAGACCCCTTATATTTGCAAAAAAGCAAAGGCTATAGCCTTACCTTTTTGCCCAAAGATAAAGATTTGTGAAGACCCCTTATTTCAGTGAAAAAGCAAAGGCTATAGCCTTACCTTTTGCCCAAAAAAGGGGATTTTTGAAGACCCCTTATTTTAATGAAAAAGCAAAGGCTATAGCCTTACTTTTCGTCCAAAAAAGGGGATTTTTGAAGACCCCTTATTTTAGTGAGAAAGCAAAGGCTATAGCCTTACCTCTTTGCCCAAAAACAAGGATTTTTGAAGACCCCTTATATTTGCAAAAATGCAAAGGCTATAGCCTTACCTTTTTGCCCAAAAATAAAGATTTGTGAAGAACCTTTATTTCAGTGAACAAGCAAAGGCTATAGCCTTACCTTTTGCCCAAAAAAGGGGATTTTTGAAGACCCCTTATTTTAATGAAAAAGCAAAGGCTATAACCTTACCTTTTGCTCAAAAAGAGGGATTTTTGAAGACCTCTTATTTTAGTGAAAAAGCAAAAGCTATAGCCTTACCTTTTGCCCAAAAAGGGGATTTTTGAAGAGTCCTTATTTTAGTGAAAAAGCAAAGGCTATAGCCTTACCTCTTTGCCCAAAAACAAAGATTTTTGAAGATCCCTTAGTTTAATGAAAAAGCAAAGGCTATAGCCTTACCTTTTGCCCAAAAAGGGGGATTTTTGAAGACCCCTTATTTTAGTGAAAAAGCAAAGGCTATAGCCTTACCTTTTGCCCAAAAAAGGGGATTTTTGAAGACCCCTTATTTTAGTGGAAAAGCAAAGGCTATAGCCTTACCTTTTGTCCAAAAAAGGGGATTTTTGAAGACCCCTTATTTTAATGAAAAAGCAAAGGCTATAGCTTACTTTTCGTCCAAAAAAGGGGATTTTTGAAGACCCCTTATTTTAGTGAGAAAGCAAAGGCTATAGCCTTACCTCTTTGCCCAAAAACAAGGATTTTTGAAGACCCCTTATATTTGCAAAAATGCAAAGGCTATAGCCTTACCTTTTTGCCCAAAAATAAAGATTTGTGAAGAACCTTTATTTCAGTGAAAAAGCAAAGGCTATAGCCTTACCTTTTGCCCAAAAAAGGGGATTTTTGAAGACCCCTTATTTTAGTGAAAAAGCAAAGGCTATAACCTTACCTTTTGCTCAAAAAGAGGGATTTTTGAAGACCTCTTATTTTAGTGAAAAAGCAAAGGCTATAGCCTTACCTTTTGCCCAAACATAAAGATTTGTGAAGACCCCTTATTTTTGCATAAAAGCAAAGGCTATAACCTTACCTTTTGCTCAAAAAGGGGGATTTTTGAAGATCCCCCATTTCAGTGAAAAAGCAAAGGCTATAGCCTTACCTTTTGCCCAAAGAAGGGGATTTTTGAAGACCCCTTATTTTAGTGAAAAAGCAAAGCCTTATCTTTCGCCCATAAATAAAGATTTTTGAAGACCCCTTATATTTGCAAAAAAGCAAAGGCTAAAGCCTTACCTTTTTGCCCAAAAATAAAGATTTGTGAAGACCCCTTATTTCAGTGAAAAAGCAAAGGCTATAGCCTTACCTTTCTCTCAAAAAAGGGGATTTTTGAAGACCCCTTATCTTAGTGGAAAAGCAACAAAAAGGGGGATTTTTGAAGACCTCTTTTTTTAGTGAAAAAGCAAAGGCTATAGCCTTACCTTTTTTGTTCAAAAAAGGGGATTTTTGAAGAACCCTTATTTTAGTGAGAAAGCGAAGGCTATAGCCCTACCTTTTGCCCAAAAAGGGGGATTTTTGAAGACCCCTTATTTTTAGTGAGAAAGCAAAGATTATAGCCTTACCTTTTGTCCAAAAAAGGGGATTTTGAAGACCCCTTATTTTAGTGAGAAAGCAAAGGCTATAGCCTTACCTCTTTGCCCAAAAACAAAGATTTTTGAAGATCCCTTATTTTAGTGAAAAAGCAAAGGCTATAGCCTTACCTTTTGCCCAAAAAAGGGGATTTTTGAAGACCCCTTATTTTAATGAAAAAGCAAAGGCTATAGCCTTACCTTTTGTCCAAAAAAGGGGATTTTTGAAGAGTCCTTATTTTAGTGAATAAGCAAAGGCTATAGCCTTACCTCTTTGCCCAAAAACAAAGATTTTTGAAGATCCCTTATTTTAGTGAAAAAGCAAAGGCTATAGCCTTACCTTTTGCCCAAAAAAGGGGATTTTTGAAGACCCCTTATTTTAGTGAAAAAGCAAAGGCTATAGCCTTACCTTTTGCCCAAAAAAGGGGATTTTTGAAGATCCCTTATTCTAGTGAAAAAGCAAAGGCTATAGCCTTGCCTTTTGCCCCAAAAGGGGAAATTTTTGAAGACCCCTTATTTTAGTGAGAAAGCAAAGGCTATAGCCTTACCTTTTGCCCAAAAGGGGGATTTTTGAAGATCCCTTATTTTTGCAAAAAAGCAAAGGCTATAACCTTACCTTTTGCCCAAAAAAGGGGATTTTTGAAGATCCCTTATTCTAGTGAAAAAGGAAAGGCTATAGCCTTACCTTTTGACCCAAAAGGGGAACTTTTTGAAGACCCCTTATTTTAGTGAGAAAGCAAAGGCTATAGCCTTACCTTTTGCCCAAAAAGGGGGATTTTTGAACATCCCTTATTTTTGCAAAAAAAGCAAAGGCTATAGCCTTACCTTTTGAATAAAAATAAAGATTTTTGAAGACCCCTTATTTTAGTGAAGATCCCTTATTTTAGTGAAAAAGCAGAGGCTATAGCCTTACCTTTTGCCCAAAAAGGGGGATTTTTGAAGACCCCTTATTTTAGTGAAAAAGCCAAGGCTATAGCTTTACCTTTTGCCCAAATAGGGGGATTTTTGAAGACCCCTTATTTTAGTGAAAAAGCAAAGGCTATAGCCTTACCTCTTGCCCAAAAAGGGGGACTTCTGAAGATGCTTTTTTTCGCAAAAATGCAAAGGCTATAGCCTTACCTTTTTGCCCAAAAATAAAGATTTTTGAAGATCCCTTATTTTAGTGAAAAAGCAAAGGCTATAGCCTTACCTTTTGCCCATAGATAAAGATTTTTGAAGACCCCTTATTTTAGTGAAAAAGCAAAGGCTATAGCCTTTCCTTTTGCCCAATAGGGGGATTTTTGAAGACCCCTTATTTTAGTGAAAAAGCAAAGGTTATAGCCTTACCTTTTGTCCAAAAAAGGGGATTTTGAAGACCCCTTATTTTAGTGAGAAAGCAAAGGCTATAGCCTTACCTTTTTGCCCAAAAATAAAGATTTTTGAAGATCCCTTATTTTAGTGAAAAAGCAAAGGCTATAGCGTGACATTTTGCCCAAAGAGGGATTGTTGAAGACCCCTTATTTTTGCAAAAAAGCAAAGGCTGTAGCCTTACCTTTTGCCCAAAAAGAGGGATTTTTGAAGATCCCTTATTTTAGTGAAAAAGCAAAGGCTATAGCCTTACATTTTGCCCAAAAAGGGGGATGACCTTTTTTGCACAAATTTTAAGCTTTTTGCAAAAGCTGACCTTTTTGCCCAAAAATAGGGATTTTCGAAGATCTGTTATATTTGCAAAAAAGCAAAGGCTATAGCCTAACCTAAGGCATTGCAAAATTAATATCCGAGTAAAATGCGACATTTCGGAAGAAAGGCTGTTGTAGGGGAAAAGGTAAGCCTATAGCATGGCTTATTCGAGGAAAAGGAGTCTATTGGAAACAGATTACTTTCATCGGAAAAGAAAGTTTTATTTCTATCTGGAGCAACTGAATTAAAAGCTTTTACTATTACCGATATAGTATTAGCGTTCATGTCTTTGAAATAATTTAATTGTGATGCGTCTAACTATCACACTGACAGCAACGCCATGGATTTGTGTTTTTCAACAGAAAACGGGAATGTTGAGAGGAGGAAAAAGGAGCGACATTCTTAACTATTACAGTACATGCATTCCTATATAATTGGACAATATTTGATTAAATCTTTCTATAAAGTGTGAAGAGAATCTACTTTACAAGTTTCTGTTATGAAAATTAAATAGAATCACTAGGAGCATAACAAAATGTCAGTACAAAATATGAAACAGAGACTAAACAAAGCTGGCCTGAAGCCCACTATAGCTGAATAAATAACATACTGTAATTTTAGAAGAAATGTTACATGAAGCACTATCAAAGGGTATAGTGCATTTCGCGGAGAGCAAAGAATATGAATATAGCTACATCTATGCGCAATTATGGCAGAAATGATTAGAACAGATTGTGAAATTTTTTTAACATACATTTTCCTTGACCGAATGCATGTTTGTTAATAGGTGCAGAATTGAGTTAGGATTCTGACCGGAGAAGGGGGCTTTACAAACATAAATCGACTTTTCTGTATGCTTTACACCTTGAGCGCATTCATAAAGTACGTTCACACTAGTGGGGTAGGGGGAGGCAAGCCTGAAGCGCATGTTCCATATAAAATAGCATATTATCCCTGTTCACAAAGCATACAAGGGGGCCTGGGCAGAACAGTGCGCATTCTTAGCATTACCCTCCTGCAGTAAACGACAGCAAAAACTGACTAGCTTTTAGAAACTGACTTTTGGAGTCAGCCTGTTTAGGCCTATAATTGGTTTAAGTAGCTTCTTGCTTAAAAGGAATCGACATAGTTAAAAGCTGGCATGGGCCAAGTTAGAAGTAGGGTTTATTGTATTTAATAAGTTCCCTCAAAAAGGTACTTTACAGGAGGGCTTTTGAGTTAGAATAAATAGAGTCAGTCCATTTATGTTCGGTCTGGATATCGTTAGGTCTGGTGCACTTGCTTGTATGATCAAATTAGGTTATCATGCCGGCCTTTCTAGAATCAACTGATTACATTATACATATCACTACGCAACTTAAGCAATACATTGTCCAGACTTAACACTGCTATGTGTATCAGGCATGAGTAAAGATATACAGTAAGATCGCGTCGCTTAAGTGCTTACATGCTAGAAAAATATAATACATACAATTCTGTCTTAATACATACTGATAGCCTAAAAATCGGGCTCCATAGTCCTGCTTAGCGACTTTAGTTCATCGATCGCACAGAATGAGTACAGTAAAAACCCGCATATTTATAACTTGTAAGTACCTTTAGACTAAAAATTTTGGAGGAAGATACTGCGAACTTAAAGGGAATGTATGCATATAAAAGTTGCTCAAGCCACTTGCGGTCAAATTTTAGCCCAGTAGATATCAGAATTAAGACCCTTTCCCTGTGCTGGGAAAAGCTCAAAGCTGATGTTCTTACTGTAGTAGAAGTTCACAAATTCACATGTATTTTACGATTGAGGAGGTTTTTCAACGTTCTGTGGTTGCTGAACAAAACGTACAGAATTGGAGCCTGGCCTTTGAATAGCCAATAAAATGGTCGTGATGTCATAATATCTGTCATAATGTCACGAAAGAAACTCTTCATCAAGATGTATAATAACCAACATCATACGGAAGGTTTTCAAACAACTTTTGGACAATCCTCCTTGTCAAGGGTGCTCTAAAAGATTATCTGCTGTCTTAGGCAATCTACTCGGCTAATGACCAACACTGCTATCCGAACAAAACATCCCTAAGCTAATGATACATGACACGTTATATTAACAATCCTACGTACTAAACTGAAGAATTGTATATGTTTACTGTTAAATATTCACTGTTCTGTGCAAGAAACGCACAACTAAAGACTATACGAAGCCACTAAAATTCAAACATATAATTTATACATTACATTTCTTCATATAAAACTTCTCATAACCAAACATTGAACATTATCAATACCTCACACTTTCGGACGAACGATGTTTTGGCCTCCGCCGTTACAGGGAATTTAAGATGGCATATGGTTGTTCTGTGGAAAACTGTCAACAAGGAGGTGAATAGAAAAATAGAACACACACAAGGGCCTTACGTACTTCATGATTTTGAGAGCAATTTTGAAGAACTACTCAAGAAAATGTCTTACATATTCAAATCTCCAAAAACTGACATAAATACTTCTGGTTCATAACCAAACACTAGAAACGTATGCAGCAAAGAGTAAAGTAAAACTTTTAAAACCTTTTGCAAAAACATTTGGTAGAAATTGGTTTTTTCGGGGAAGAAGGGGATTTTTCAATATCATACTTTGAAAGAGCGAGCCCATTAGAGTCGGGGCTCCAAAGGGGAGGGGGGGGGGGGGGCTCTACCAGAACTGATTTGCAGTGCGAAAAAATTCTGCTTCCAACCAATTCCATAGCCAATCTTAATTTCCCAGCTCAATTAGGCTGCTTTGGCCTGCGTGCGAGACTTGCATACACGCATATAGCCGCGAGTATCATTTCGAATCACCTCAAGGTAATACATATAGTCTTACTTCTTGCCATTTTTCATTGCTCTATGTACAAAGTCAATGACTGCAGTTGCAGGCTGCGTTGGTTCCATTTCTCCAAATACTAATACCTCGTGTTCCATTGGTTTTTGCGGTTTGCATACAACAATACCAAAACATCTATGAAGTGAAAGGTCATGTTTAAAGAAAAATTTGGCAGATGTTTTACAAAGTAAAGACTTTATAAAGTTTCAATTGTTTACAGGCTTTCAAATTGTACATATATTTGGTATCATGTAACTAACCTAAATAACTAAGTAGTACTGGGGGTGAAGAAAGTCTTTCCTTTAGGTTTGCAATTCAACCTTGCGTTTCTATAATAATGGCCAATTTTGAACTTAGCCAATGATAGCTATCTTAAAAAGCCACTAAAGCTTAGCTTGAACATCGCATTTTTGACGTGTCAAATCGAACTGTATCAAAAAATGGCAGAATCTGCCGCGTTTGAAAAAATGATTTTAAACATCATCTTTTTGCCGTGCCGGATAGAAATTAAAATGGTTAAAATGACCAATTTCAAAATAAACGAGCGCAGTGGCTGATTAAACGTCGAAACCGCGGACCATGGCCTACAATTGATTAATTAAACGCAGCAGAAATACGATGTTTAAATCCCGTTTTTCTACCGTTTGATACGACAGAGCTGGTGAATTCCTGTTGTTTTATCTATATTAAACGGCAGGTGATTTAAACATCGATTTAAACAACATCGAATTTAATTGACACTTAGCAGCTTTTAGCAACATCTATCATATTCGGCACGGCAAAAAACGATGTTTAAACTGGGCCTAAGTTGATGCTCGAAGTTATCTCTTTCGACTCTATCGTACGAATTGCTGCACTATGGAACATGGCTTACAATAAACGTATTTTATTGCTTGCGTTCGATCTAATGCAGAACAGGATGGGAACATAGGATATTCTTATTGGATATCGCAAATATTCAATAAACTGAATAAATCAGATAAACGAATCTATAACTTAAAACAGTAATGAAATACTCACGGTGCTTCGTGTGTTATTTCTGGAATCACTGTTTGTAAATTAAACCTGAAAAAATCAAATTAAGAGNCAAATCGAACTGTATCAAAAATGGCAGAATTTGCCGCGTTTGAAAAAATGATTTTAAACATCATCTTTTTGCCGTGCCGGATAGAAATTAAAATGGTTAAAATGACCAATTTCAAAATAAACGAGCGCAGTGGCTGATTAAACGTCGAAACCGCGGACCATGGCCTAGAATTGATTAATTAAACGCAGCAGAAATACGATGTTTAAATCCCGTTTTTCTACCATTTGATACGACAGAGCTGGTGAATTCCTGTTGTTTTATCTATATTAAACGGCAGGTGATTTAAACATCGATTTAAACAACATTGAATTTAATTGACACTTAGCAGCTTTTAGCAAAATCTATTATATTCGGCACGGCAAAAAACGATGTTTATACTGGGCCTAAGTTGATGCTCGAAGTTATCTCTTTCGACTCCATCGTACGAATTGCTGCACTATGGAACATGGCTTACAATAAACGTATTTTATTGCTTGCGTTCGATCTAATGCAGAACAGGATGGGAACATAGGATATTCTTATTGGATATCGCAAATATTCAATAAACTGAATAAATCAGATAAACGAATCTATAGCTTAAAACAGTAATGAAATACTCACGGTGCTTCGTGTGTTATTTCTGGAATCACTGTTTGTAAATTAAACCTGAAAAAATCAAATTAAGAGGAGTTAGAAAACAAAATCGAAAAAATAAATGTTTTGTTGCAAGTTTGGGCTTCGAAAGATTTGCTTGAATATTGTGCGTATTTCTGCATGCACTTCGTTGGAGAAAGACAATCAAAGTATGTATAGAAATGTGTGTCCTTTGAAACAGCCTCCAAGCAAACTTGACTTGATGTGAGATATGAACGTTCCTCAAATGAACAAGGGCAGATTTTGTAATACAATAGCATGAGTTTCATTTGTTGACACCTTAATTCAAAGCGATTAGCGATTGCAGACAAAGGAAATTCTCTCAACCAGCAATTCAAAACAAACAAAGCCGCAACAGTTGCTCTGAAACCCAGGTTGCTAGCGCGCTCGTTGTGCATTCCAGAAATTGCTTTTAAGAGCAAACATGAGCATATATCGAAAGAAGAAGGATGCATCTACACATCTGCCGCGGGCATTTTATTTGTTTGGTTCAATAACCGCTCGGGAGGCGATTCAATTCTCTTATTTTTTTGGGTGTTATCAAAACATTTACTGCTCAGCTTCTGGACCAAAGAAATAAAATGCCCACGGCAGATGTGTAGATATATCCTTCTTCTTTCGATCAATGCTCATGTTTGCCCTTAAAAATAATTTCTGGAATGCACAGCGAGCGAGCGACCTGGGTTTCAGAGAAACTTTTGCGGCTTTGTTTGTTTTGAATTACTGGTTGGGAGAATTTCCTTTGTCTGTGATCGCTAATTGCTTTGAATTAAGGTGTCAACAAAAGCAACTCGTGCTATTGTATTACAAAATCTGCTCTTGTTCCTCAAATGTTTACATAATTTTCTCCAATAGTTTACGCATATTACTTATTCTCTTTACCAGTAAATTAACTCTTACACCATGTAACTTTGGAAGTTGAGTAATGCTCCCCTTAAATAATGCTAAAAGGGCATGATTTTGGAGTGAGTTAGCGAAAATATGTTAACTATGTTGAAGTTACAAAGAGAACATCAATATGGCAATAATTGGTTTTGTGTTTTCAAGCAATCAATCAATGAACAAACCAGAGTACACCTGCAACATGCATGCATTAAAAATGCCGGGGAGGGGGATAACTAGAGTCTTGGGATGACGGGGACGTGCCGCCCAACGTTTTAGGGGAATACCCATGTTTAAGAATTTTCGGTCGATTTTCGCACCCACTTTTAAGGATTTTAGGGGAAAAGCCAGTTGATCTACCCAGAAATCAAGTTTCATTTCACCTTAAACGGACAATTATGAAGATAAAGAAATAAAACGGAGGAAATCTAATGTCAAAAATGAAAAACTCGACAAATTTGTGTTACAATTCAAACAGCTACCCATTTCTAGTGGAACAGTTACATTTTGTGACCCAAATTTAGGGATTTTCAAGGTCCACAAAACCATCCTTATGAGCTATATATGGGCCCATAATCCATAACCAATCCGATTGCTCTATATATGCGAGTTAAAATGTTTCTTGATAAGAATAGAAATTTACCTTCGACCTCGCGGGTCCATCATACAGCATAGTACATCCTTCATTATGTAATGTTTTCTGAAGAATATCCTGAAATGATGAAAAAAAATTTGTAAAATGTCAAAAAGCAACACGAATCCAAACTTCTTCTTTTGAAAAATACATCAAAACGATAAAAGTCTGCAAAACAGCTTCGTTATAAAGGAATGGTTTCTCAGTTCTTTTACCAATAAAAATATTATCAGGGGGAGAGAACAAAGGGTGGGACGGTGAAAATGTTTGCGGCAGCCCGTCTATGAGGCTTTCTTATTTGCTGTTTTACGTTATGTCTTAAATTTCACCTGAAATTCAGTTGGAAAACAGAGCAAATGGCAAGTTTTTCATCTGGTGACAGAAGAGTTGCCAAGGAAGATCAGCAAACAGCGAAACAAGTTACAATTTTGCAAATATATTGAACTTCCACAACTAGGCTGTTTTGAAAAAGAAATATTGGAGTTTTAGGCTAATGGTAGGATTGTTTCTTGTTACTGAAATCCATCATTTATTGGTTTTGACATTGATCAGCGATAATAAAATGAGGTAATACTTTTTCAAAACAAAGCAAAGAAAACTACCTTCTTTCGTTATCGGTCAATGTGATTCCATCTTGGTCAACTTTTATCGTCACTATCGTCGATTTAACCTTGAAATTTGTTGATAATACTTTGTTTATTGCATATTTTATTGCACCATCGCCACTTAGGCCCTCCACGTCGATACTTGCTAAATACACCAGATTACAGGCTATAAAGAGAAATTGAAGGTCAGTTCACATCACAGATACACGCATTTTCTGGACGAAAAATCTGCTATCAGGCGGAGGGCACAAAAGTTGAGGAAATATAAATGAATTGCTTGTGATGGAAAAGCAATTATAACACTATTAGAGCATGAGAGGTTAAACAATCATTCATTCAGCCAATAAAGAATGCGTATCTTACATTAATAACGCACACGAAACATTAAAGGGCATATATCGCGATAACAGTTGGTTGATACAACAAAGAAGCTTGGAGTGGAATTCCATTGTTTCGTGAATTTTAATTTCTGCTTCATGAATTTTTACTGCCGTAAAAATGTAGCCTCGGTCCCGTGCTTTGTACTAAACAAAAGAGATAATTGTATTACATTAGCCAATCAGGTTCACGATACATGCCCTTTAATAAAGCCCATGAAATCAATTCTATGCAACAGGAAGTACGTATATATTGTCGGGGTTGGATACGATCCTGTTATACTGCTTGCTTGAGGCAGCCAGTGTTAAGTCAGCCAGTCCCCAGAATATTACAAAACCAAATAAAATTCCATTTCAATTTCCTTTAAGTACTTTGAATTTTACCTGAACTGACTGACATATTAAAAAAGTCATTTCCCCCTTCAAATTGTTAACGCCTTTCGCTGCATGTTTTAAACTGATTGATGTGTTCTTGCAATACAACAACGATATCCCATTGCTTGCTCTAGATTATTCTCATTTTGCACATTTCTGGTACAGGCGTGTGAAAAATTATTTGTAGCTGAATATTCTACTAATGTTGTAGAATAAAGCTATAACATGACGTCGAAGTCTATTTTGATTTTATGCCCATATTTGCAAAGAAATAGAAAATCTGATTCCTGACAGTAAAAGATATTATTTTCACGACTGAAAGATTAAAAAGAAATATTTTCATTCGAATAAAGTTGATAATTAAAGTTCGAATGTATATACCTGCTCCCTTCTTTATTACTTGTTGTTCCGTCATTCCATCTACTTGGTCTATGTTTTCGATATCTGCACAAAAAGAAGAGCATACTTTGAAAGAGGGAAACATACATAGAGGTCTGAAAATTGAGAACTTCGTCATAAAAAGCGGTATATTACTCTTAATTTGAAAGTCTTGATATTACAGTAAAAAACTGCACATGAGAAACTCATTTTCGGATCATACAGTTTATTGCAAAACGAATAAATCTTCTATTTTGTTCTATATATTGTTCTAAACAATCCTTTTACATAAATTTAAAAACTCAGCCTGCAGTTTCTTATAAATGAGTTTCTTATATGGGGTTTTGATGTATTTCCCTTATGTCTTTATCTGACAACAGTAAGAGAATTATCTGAAACCACGACACAAGATTAGGGGCAATTCTACATCGTAATACATCTGCCAAGGTTGCCGATTGTAGATGAAGTGAATTAAAAACCTACACAGTGCATTTTCGCATTTTTTGTTCAGTAACATGCCATATAGTGTACTTGTTTGTCTGTTTCGCAAAAATGCAATTATTTTGGGATTCTGAACAGATGTTTCAATATTTCATACTGTTTAAACATCCTGCTGGAATCCTCAGTACCACCTGATTCTTTGAGACTTGAGTCTAAAAATCGGTCGAAATGAGAAATATTGATTTTTGTGCGAAATTTGCTCACGGGTTAGGTTCCGATAATTTCGAAATTTATCAAAATGACGTTATTTTCGAGTCCGTACGTACGCGTACAATGCTAAACAGTGAGTACATTATGAGGTATCAAAGCTGTATCATTATGACTACCAAATATCAAAGAGGATGAACGTACCTTCAGTAGGTAAAACCAATTCAATAGGCAATGCCATTTTCGTCACAGAGTGCTGGAAAATAAGTGCAACCAAACTTGGGAAAGCTGGTTCATTGTTACTGCCTTTTAACCTGACACCTTGCTTGCATGGTTCGATTAAGAAATGACGTATCAGCTCATTGTCCATATTAATTTTCGCTGAAATAAACCATAAGAAATGTTAAATCATGACTTCTCCCAAGCTCAAAACAATTCTCTCAAATTTGGAATGAAAATTGCAAGTTGAATATTCGGGAATACGAAGACACTAGGATGCTGCAAACGATACAGCAAACACTCGCATATAAGAACCCAGCGAATTAAGAACCTTAGGCTGAAATTGTTAAATTAGACCCCCATTTTGAAAGAGCCAATCCATTGTATGCATTGTGTAAGAATCCAGGCTAACTTGAAAATAACGAGGTTCTTGTATTCGGGTGTTTACTGTATAGAATTTGAATATCATTTTGAAGGAAAGCAAGTTTGCTTATTTTGTCTTATGTCTTTAAAAAACAGTCGAGTCTAACATAAAATTGCTTTCAGTGAGTTATTTTTTACAGGGCAGCCAAGTATTTATAGTAAACACATATTTAAATCACAATACATACACTTTAAAAATAAAATCTAATATACAATTGAATACATGATACATAAACAAATTATAAGAAATGTAAGTCAGCCTGAAATCAATACCCAGAAGATCATCATACTCCTAAGGGATGTTGCCGTTTCAGAGCTGTGCATTAAGCTTTTGTAGTTTTATCAAGCCTGGTTCACACCAGATATAAAACAAATTTATAGATTTTTTAGATTTTTGAAGACTGATATAATTTCAAACTTGACAGAATGCAACACAAGCAAGCTTAAACCAAACTGAACTGCACATTTATTTTTTAATTTAGGACCGGTCTGAAGCCACTTTTTGCAAAAATAACTCAGGTTTCGAAACCAGTTTTATTGCCAATCGTACAAATCAACAATGTTTGCAAGAACTACTTACATAGATCACCGCCAGCTTGTTGAAAGACGCCAATAGGCGGCGTTGACACTTTGACAGCTAAGCCAAATGCTCCATCGTATGACTGACTGTCTCTAACAACGAATGCACCAGGTGCTTTGTCTTTTAACAATGCGATCGCTACAAATAACGAACAATTGTTCATTCATAAGACAAAATGAAATAATTCTCTTCTCTTTAAAAATGCGGTCAATGATCGAAGTAACTTAAGGGACCCATATCATAATCCTGTAATCATATCATCTAGGAAGGAGAATCCGAAGCGATTTCTTTGAACTGCAGTGTTGCGAAAGAATTGCAAAACTACTCGGCAAGCTCCAAAACAGCGCTTTATAACCCAGCTCCAACATAAAAGAAAGACTTCGTAAGACTTTTCAAGACTCATCTATCTAAACAGTATTTCATTGAATAAATTGTTTAATTTAAATTTTAATAAAAAAAAACTTGTAAACTTCTGTGTCTTTTAACATATTTTAATTAGGCTCAGTGTTCATTTAATTGTAATGTGCCTATGAGCCCTGAGGATACATGGCGCAATACCAGTGCTTCTATTTTAATCATTATTACTTCTACATGGCATTTGTAGCAACTTGAAAAGGTAGAAATTGAGAAAAATTAGGTGCAAAAATGTTGTAAATTATGCTGTGGTATGCTAAATTTGATTCTTAACATCAAATCGAATCAAAATTCAATACCACTTATCTAATTTTTTCGATGAACTGACAAATTTTTGTTGAATAGTTAAATAGGACGAAATGCCTGTTTCTAACACTCAACTATCTGCACCCAAAAGTTCCAGAAATACCCATGAAAGAATTAGTTTCTTCACAACTAAGCAAAACAATAGGGCAATATGAACAGCGAAAAGAAAAGGAAAACGTAAACATTGAACAGAAANATGGCATTTGTAGCAACTTGAAAAGGTAGAAATTGAGAAAAATTAGGTGCAAAAATGTTGTAAATTATGCTGTGGTATGCTAAATTTGATTCTTAACATCAAATCGAATCAAAATTCAATACCACTTATCTAATTTTTTCGATGAACTGACAAATTTTTGTTGAATAGTTAAATAGGACGAAATGCCTGTTTCTAACACTCAACTATCTGCACCCAAAAGTTCCAGAAATACCCATGAAAGAATTAGTTTCTTCACAACTAAGCAAAACAATAGGGCAATATGAACAGCGAAAAGAAAAGGAAAACGTAAACATTGAACAGAAACATATCATACCTTGGTCTCGCGTTATTTTTGGTTTGTACCAGAATTTGAGGTTGTCTTTATCGAATCTGACATGTGGGTATCTCACGACTTCAGGGAATAATTCTGAAAAATAAACGTACAACGTGAAAATAAAGCAAATGTGTGCTTTGCTCCTGGCATAGCTCATACACTGCAATTCTTAATCGTTCCAGCTCATAGAATGCATTTTAACGATGTTAGTGAATCATATTGCTGGCTAAAAACAGCTCCCATTTACAAGAAACAAGGTACAAGTTGAGATTTTTTCTCATATAGACACAATATCTAGTGATACATGGTCATCTAAACTACACTACTCAAAAAAACTAAACAGTAATACATGGTATGGTATTAAGTATAAAATAATCTCTTGTTTTCACTTTTTCCTATGATTTTTTGGACCGGTCAGAATATTCCTTATTTCTTGGCTTTGTTATTAGATAGTATTCACGAATTGTGAAAAAGGATAGAAAGTTTGCATCTTCGTTAGTTGAAGGAAAATCATTTTTTGATTATCAGTAGGGATGCTGGAAAAATTGGGGTTCAACAAAGATTTTTTGTTCGCTACTGTAAGATGGGCACGATGAAATGAAATGGGTTTCATTTTCAATCTTATTTGGGCATTCTTTGCAATCTCTGGGGCTTGTGGTTATGTGTGGCGGCCACTTTCTATAGCAAGGCAGTGGTCAAGTGAAAAACTGATCACGGTCAAGCAAAGAAAATTATGTTTGCAGAATTACGAAATCCTTGCGGTATCGTACTGAAAGAAAGCTAAAACGGACCTTTTGTGTGCATTAAAGATTCTGCCGCCNTGAAGGAAAATCATTTTTGGATTATCAGTAGGATGCTGGAAAAATTGGGGTTCAACAAAGATTTTTTGTTCGCTACTGTAAGATGGGCACGATGAAATGAAATGGGTTTCATTTTCAATCTTATTTGGGCATTCTTTGCAATCTCTGGGGCTTGTGGTTATGTGTGGCGGCCACTTTCTATAGCAAGGCAGTGGTCAAGTGAAAAACTGATCACGGTCAAGCAAAGAAAATTATGTTTGCAGAATTACGAAATCCTTGCGGTATCGTGCTGAAAGAAAGCTAAAACGGACCTTTTGTGTGCATTAAAGATTCTGCCGCCAAAGGAAAATGAGATCTTAGCTAGGAGTACATATTCTTCAAAATGTTGCAAGGTTTTAAGATGATAAAGTTCTCCTGACTTTATTGAAGTCTTCAACTGGAGGAAAGGCTAGGGAAGAAGGCTACGAGGAAGGGTTAATTTTTGCGGGAAAATAATGGATTATTTAGAAGCTTCTCTGCTACTGATCTTAGCTTCTATTGCGACAGTATAGCAGAGCACATCGCTATTTCATTTCATGAAGATCGAACTCAAATTTAGCAGATGTCCAAAATAGACACAAGAGCCATCGGCGATTTTACAACGAACGCTAAATCACTGAAGTGTTTATTCATTTTCGAATCTATTTTCCATTAGTCGATTCCAGCGGCACTGTTTCGTTGACAACAATTTTGGCAAAGAACGACACGAAAATACACCTCAGCTTCCACTGTGAAGAAAACCTATCTTTAGAAAGGTAATCCGCCTAAGGACGGAGCCTTTGCTCTCTTTCGATTTAAATGTATTTTCTTTTCCCCTGCCGGATGGAATTCCAATTTACTCCACGCGAAATCCCATAAAGAGGCTTCGGCCGTATAAAACCAGTCGGATATACTAAGAAACAAAGGAGCAACGGGACGGGTAACTGACTGCGGAAGATCAACGGGTAATAACGATTGACACGAAACTGGATTAAAGTCTTTGAAAGGCGTCTTTATTGAATATATTAAATCTACCTTCTTAATGCCTTCTTAATCACTGTATTAGGTAAGAGCATCAGCCTCATTCCTATAATTTTTGTTTACTTTTGAGTCCCATGCTAAATCATTCACTCTTTAAAAGCGCTAAGGGGGTTCGAATTAAGCTACTGAACGCTGAGGGGGTTCCCATTGTGTCACTGACTGAGGTCAGAAGGCCAAATACGGATAACTGCTAGCTGGTAAACACGGTATGGGAATTGTAAACAACAATATTCAAAATGTCATAAACAAACTTGAAAGGGTTTTGCAAGGAAGTAATTCTGGATTGGCTTGGAGAAGGATGAATTTTGTTTGATTATTTGAATAATGAAGTAGCGAGGTAAACTTTGCTCGTATCTCCATTCCTCTGCCTTTTCGCTTGGGCCATTCCACATGTTATACCGGGTGTCCCAAAAAAATGTATACGGATTTGGTTGACTCCAGTGATGTGAATTTAGCTTCAATCAATGTCTAATCACTCTAAAAATATTCCTCTATAGTTAACTTGAACATAGTTACCTCGTTTTTTGGTATTGGTGCTTTGGGAGCAGACATGTTAATCTTGAAAGCTCAAATTTGCCTCTTCCTGCAAACCAGACTTTTGGCCTACGCAAATTCTTAAGGCACAGCGTATAAATCAACGATAGCCTTGATAAAATTTGAAAACTATTAGATCTTGTGTTATTCTGTTTTACAGAAGTAGCCCCTATAGTCATCCATTGGGCAGTTTCTTAATTTTTCTTTAATTTCAGTTGTTAATTTCGATGTGATTCAGGAACTTGCTTAGGCTAAAAGGCCAAAGCCCTGGTTTGCAGGTGGACTCAAATTTGAGCTTTCCAAGACTGATGTTTCTGCTCTTAAAGCACCAATACCAACAAACGATGTATCTACGTTTAAATTAACTATCGAGGAACATCTTGAGAGTAATTAGCTATTGATTAAAGCTAAATTCACATCACTGGAGTCAACCAAATCTGTATACTTGGGTTTTGGGACACCCGGTATTTCTCGGAAAGAGGAGTCTTTACTTAGAACTTTAAGTTGAAAATATATTGTGAAAATTCTACGTTCTCTTCTCAGAACCTCAAAGTCAGGAAAATATTATGTTCACACAGTCATTACCGCGAGGATGGTTTCTAAAACATTAGAACAAATGCCACACCCAAAACACATATGTTCTTTTCAAAAATGAGGAAGGTTCCAGCAAAACATAGATATATGGGTCAAAGAAGGTTAAGCATTTTTCTGGACTCTAAAGGATCTGTCAAGAGAATACGAACTACGGCAATGATAAATCAGCAATGATGAGCTTTCATATCGCGAAATTTAGAGTTATTTCATGCCCAGGAAAGGGCTTGCCGTTCCACAAATAGTTCTAGATTCACGACAACTTTTAGCAGAGACGGGTTTGGTCGATAGAAGTTTCACAGTTAATAAACTCTCAGCTACATAGCATCTGCTGGGAAGATTAAAACGTGACTCATTAATCGTGCGCACGCGTAAAATCATCGCACGGAATTTCTAGGTCGGATCATTGGATTAGCGACAAAAACGTAGCAGGGGTATCCCAAGGAAGAGAATAATGAAGGGAGGTAACAAAGAGGTAACAAACAAAGAGGTAACAAATGAGGTAACAAAGAGGCTGCTGATGGGAAATCCTAAACAAAGGCAGAGTCCAGAAAATGAAGGAGAACTATTTCTGGACAACACTTCTTTAACTTCAAACGGTGCATTCGTTAAGTTTAACAACCGAAAACCGAGTCACGAGGATGCTGCTTAATTTCAGCAACCATCTTCCGGTCAACGATCGTGCAACAAAATATTGTCCGGACTCAAACATTGATGTCCACATAGACTTGCTCTCAATGGTGATAGCATCAGGCTGCTTAAAAATTCAGCCGCCAGAACTGGTACTATGACTCCATAAACATGCAATCTATGCAAAACTATCGTCACTTTCAAAAAATTTCCTTCATCAAATTCCTCTAGATGGAAACGATTGCTCAAAATTATCAATGAACTTACTCCTTCAACTCAAATATCCAATGCAACTATAACTACCATGCTAAAACTAATCATCTTTCCCCTCAAGTTACATGAACACCAAGATGCTCACAATGAACGAACAAATTATACCTTTTTCTTTGATTGCATGTTGTGGATAGCTGAACACGATCGAAACATATGTTGTTGCCGGTGACAAATCTCCACGAGTCATTTTTCTGTCTTTGTTCTGCTTCCACAAAAATTATAAGTGTCTCCTCAGTAAAGTTAGCAAGAACTCAGTATATACAACTCTCAATGCACAGCCTTTGAGGAGTCTTCTTGTAGATACGCTGAGGATAAATGCTGAGGTGCTCTGATTAGACTCCTCCAAATTCACAAATGCATTCTTCCAGACCCACTGCTTCTTTAAATGGCCTGATGATGTTTCGCTTAATTCAAAGCCTCCGCTTTCCAGCAAACACAATCCTCTGTACACATAGCTAACCCACATAGAACCCGCTAATTTATAGAAAGCTGAGGAATGCCTATAATTCTTCAAATCCCAAGATCTGGCTTACCTTTTATCTAGATCTACAGGAAAGCGGGTAAAACAAAAAAATCACGGTGTTTCATAAAAGCATACTTAATGAACCAGCAAATCCCAAGACTGTTTCTCCCATCATGGAATAGTCAAAGGCAGTGAATTCACTGTTCAGGGAGCTTCATAGCGATCTTTAAAATAAAGCATTTTCAGAGATGGTTCTTGTGCTCCTGACACTGAAGCTTAGAGTACTTGAAATGATCAAAAGACGACATATTATAGTTTAGATAATAATGTGCTCGATACTTTATGTAACATCGAGGAACACTTAGAGGCAGTGACAGGCTGACAGCAATGTTCAAGAAGCTTTACAGGGATTCACAGAAAAACGAATTTTGATAGATGACTCTCGCACTTTTAACTCTGAAGCTGAGAGTGCCCGAGTGATCTAAACAAGAGATATTCTAGTTTAGATAACAATGTACTCGAAATTCGATGTACCATCATGGAACTCCCACTGTTAAGGGAGCTTCATCGTGATCTTTAAGATGAAGAATTTCAAATCGACAGCTCTTACGCTTCCAACTCGGAAGCTCAGAGTCCTTGAACGTACTAAAGATAAAAAATTTTGACTTACAAAACAATAAAGCTCAATATTGAACAAAAAAGAAAGGCAGTTATTTACTGTCTGTAACAAAAGTTAGGAGAATATTAACAGGGACTGCAATAATTAAGAGTTTTGATCTACAGATCTATCGCTTTCTATATGGCAGCTTAGGGTGCCTGAAACGCCCCAAAGAAGAGATCTTCTGGTTTTGATAACAATAACTTGATTCTCAAAAGCAGTCCTTGCATTGTCTGCTGCCAAAGTTGAAAGAACTTTATTGGGGTGGAAGAATAAAGAATGTTGATCGACAGCTCGAACGCTTTCAACATTGAAGCTTAGAGGGCTTGGAGCGCTCTAAAGAAGAAATATCCTAGTTTAAATAAAAATAACTTGATTCTCAAAAGCAGTCCTTACATTGTCTGCTGCCAAGTTGAAAGAACTTTATTGGGGTGGAAAGAAAGAATGTTGATCCACAGCTCGTATGTTTTAATATTGAAGCTTAGAGTGCTTGGAGCGCTCTGAAGAAGAGATATCCTAGTTTAGATAACAATAACTTGATTCTCAAAGGTAGTCCATGCACTGTCTGCTGCCAAAGTTAAGAGAACTTTACTGAGTTAGAAAGAATAAAGAATTTTGAGCCACAACTCGTACGTATAAACCATGGAGGCTTAAGAGTACTTAAAACGCTCTAAAGAAGAGATATTCCAGTTTAAATAACAGTATGACTCAATACTCAATGTAGTAGTGGAATAATTAAAAGCAGTCCTTGCACTGTTATGCAGGCAAGGTTTACAGAGCTTTACAGGGATCAATGGAATACAGAATTTTGATTGAAAGATCCTTCGGTCTTAAAATGAAAGATTAGAGTGCCTAAAACCAATTAAAAAAGATCAATTGGCGAAACCTTGCTCATCGGGCTTTATTTAGGCCACGAGAAAAAAATCTTGGGTAATCACGTTCACGTTTAAAGATCGAAAGTTCATTCAAGNGAAAAATACCTGTTTCGTTTTTGGCCGGTTTGACCTTTATTCAAGTTGGAGAAACATTGGAAAATGTTTATAATGATAAGCATGTTCGTTTTAAAAGCAAACAACGCAGTTCACCGATATCCAGTTTTTTTCTGCGGAATGCCCCTTTAAAGATCGAAAGTTCATTGAAGTAGAACCTCTTGTAACCATTTTTAACTGGCACATCGGGTTGGCAATCGCACTTAATCCGTACACAAACCTACCGTATCTACTTTTTCAAAGAATTGCACAAAACATTATACTAAATAAGGAGGCTGTGTAGAAGTAAGCTTGCAGATAGTTGAATAGTAGACTGATTACCTAAGCCCCTTGTATTTCTGCGGTGAAAATTACTCAACAGGGACTCACAATGAAACATCGAGAAAGATTACCCTACTTAGCCTATTCTCAGGAATCGCCATGAAGAAATGAAGTGAAGCAAACATTTCATTCCGCACATCGCAAAATGACGAATGATTAGCATACGTAAGTAGAAAAAGGTTCACAGTCGATTAAAGCTCGAATCACCAAGGAATTCGTCGATAGCTAACACATTTTCTTGTGTGTGGGGGCATAAATTAGGGTTCTTTAGAGTAATGATACGAGTCTCTGTTCATCGAAGCAACAAGCACAGGGAAACAAGGGACTCAGGTAATCAATTGAATAGAGGAAACGGGAATTGGAAACGATGACTGAAAACGAGACTTACCAGAAGACGATAATGAAGAAGTACTGCTGTTGGATCTTCTTAATCTGTGTCGCAACGTTTGCCTGGTCGGGCTGGGTGCCAAACTAGAAGAATCGGACTTTGCTGAATACGCAGGGCTTGGAGGCGAGTCAACCAAGTGGATACCAGGTCCCAGGCTTCCATCTGAGCCAACTGATAACTTCTTGACCGAATCACCACTGCGAAAGAAATGATATAGCATAAAAAACATTGTTTATTTTCGGAAGGGTACAGATGCAAAACTAGAGGTGCAAGGCAGTAGATATTAGGGGCCTACAGCAAGAAGAAACGAAGACATGCTCCGTCTCCATTTTAGTCTGTCTCATATTTAACATATTTTCACCTTCTTTTCACTTGTTTTTGTTTCCTGTACCATATTACTTGGAAAGTACACGAGTGATGCCTAAACATTAGAAAGGTTTGAAAAGACCTTGTTTTGAAATGTTCACGAGGGAACAGGTAGTGAGCATGAAGATTGTTATGGAACCTTTAAGAAACTCGTAAGAAACTGTGAGTACTTAACATCTGATAATTTTAGGAAACTTTTCGTACGGGCCAAAATTCTTAGTTTCTTATGAAAAGAATACGTGTTTGTTACCAGAACTCTGAGAGACTTGCATCCAAAAAAGGCGATGGGAACACAAAATCAGGTCTGCAGAAAATCAGGTTTCGCTTGTTGCGACAAAAGATATGTTGAAAATTGATGGCAATCGACTTGCTCAAAACATTTTGATGAGGGAAAAATTCCTTCCAACCTTTACTGAAGACTCTCTGAAACTTGGTTCCTTCTCGTGGTCTCGTGGTCTTGAAGAGACCCAGAATTCAAAAAAGGGGCCTAATAAAAAGGGCCACTTAATGAAACTGCATTTCTTCGGATGCAACGGTATTACAGTCGTTCAGGCGAATGATCTCATAAACTGTAAATTCTGAGGGATCTCTTCGAAGAAAGGGTTCTGATCAATGGTTCCTGCTCGTGGTTTGGGAAAAGATCTGGTGCGGCATTTAACTGGCCTAAATAAACGGGGCAAGAATATGACCAAAGTTTTCGGCTTTCCTCGGATGTATGAATGACATAAAATCATGAAATCTAAAGTTCTGAGATCCCTTTGAAACCGCGTCCTGCCCGTGGTCATGAAAAATCCGGAATTATAATAACTGGCCTAATGAAAAGGGCATGAATGAGATCAAAGTTTTTAGCTTTTCTTGGATGTGATGGTATTAGAGTTGTCGGGCTGACTGTTTCATGTCACAATCACTTAATGTCATCAATTGAACGGGAAAGATTTTTTCAACTCCATTTATCTCGTTAAAAGGCAACGCCTGCAGTGGTTCTCTTTGTGGTTGCAATCGCGGACTTTCTTTTGGTCAAAGTGAGGAAGATTACTTCCTTCGTGTACTTTTTAAGATTTCACGTTGGTAATACAAACCAAATAATCGTAAAATGTGGTAGGCCATAAGTAATAGATTTCAGGTCCACTCATTCATGAGGGAAGGAAATATTTACTATCACTGTTACGTCAATGCGTATTGATTACGTGTGTGCCAGCTCAATGCAGCCAGGTTCAAGAGGTACGGGACAAGACCCTTTCTATTTCTAAAATAATTGTCGTCGAAGGAAACGAACTTTGCAAATGTTATTTCCAGCTTAGGGATTTTGGAACCCAATGGGGAACAAATTTTAGTCACAGCATTTTGCTCTTTGCAATATATATATAGCTGGATTTTTCTTGAGACAAAATTCACCCGAAGAACCGTGATACACAATTCCGTAAAGCATGATGGTGATGGAAATTTGAGCATGATGCATTGCGATGCTCAATTGAACCCAAATTTACATAATTCTATTGATATTCTATCGCTGAAGAGCCCAATGCATCATGGTAAAACGACCCTTGCCACCAAATTTTATGGTATCATTTAATGAGGGGAGTCTCTCTTCGTCTTCAGTGCAGCCGCTTTCTTGCCAAAACTCAATTGTAATCTATAAACAATTTAGACCCATTTGAAATGAAGTCTTTGCCATTTTACAGTACATACAGATATACAGATACTGGAAAATAACTGCATACACTTTTTTTCATAAGAATGATGTTTATATTCAGGCTCAGAATCTCTAATTTTTAAGAATATTGCTCAGCCTCATCTCGCATACTGTTTTTGTGTCTCATTTTTCATCAGTTGCCAATTTTGCGATGTTCATAACGTGAAACCATACCAGATTTGAAAAAAAAAATAAGAAGACTTTAAGAATTTATTCAGGCTCAAAACGAAAATTTCTTAAGAATATCGAGGCTGGACAAAATTTATAGTATTCTTATAAAAAAGAGTGTGCAGATAAGATAATGGGAAATATACAGAACATATTCGAACAAAGCACACAAAAATAATGGGAAACAACTTCATGCAAATTGAAAAGAAAAAGAACAAAAATAGCAAGAAATAAAGACTAAAGAAGCATATAATACCAAAGATATGTTATGTGATTTCTTAAAGGGTGTCCTGGTTCCCATGTACAGAAAATCCGGTTGGAATTTCGGAAATGTCATGTAACATATTTTCCTACCAGCATGCAAG
>REGL01000283.1:65258-82758 GCA_004194395.1 Aurelia aurita complex sp. Pacific
GGTGGGTTGGCGTAACGGAGACGATCTTCGTCAAGAGGTAATGTTAAGCAGAAGCCCCCTATTAAAACATGTATTTTATTGCCTTAAGACTGTTGAAATAAAACTTCTTGAAAAAAAATTGAATGTATGTCAGCTAAATGTCAATAACATACTTATCTGTTAAGAGGATAAGTACTGCCCTAACCTGGCAGCAACTTATTTGTTGAAATGTTTCAAAGTAAAATCGGATTTCCAAATGTTTAGAGTTTATCATCATATCTTTAGTATGAAGTAAAATATGCACTTTTTGATACTATAATTTTACGTCATGTAATAGATTTTTCAGCTAAATTGTAATTAGGTTGGAGGCCTTCTTGGCCTTGATGCCTTATTATAAAAACAAGAAATAATAAAAAGATTGGGGGCCCTTGAAGGTCGGAGTCCCCTGGTTTTGAACCGAGCGCAATCATCTGAGTCCGGGCACTAGCTAATTATTCGGACAATGAAGTATTCGAAAATACTGTTTAAACCTATAGGATACATGGATGAGTGGACAGAAAGAGCAGCGAGACAACGATCGAAACCGTAATGAGCTTATGTTCAGTTGCGAAACAACGGGGCTTAGTTTTGACGAATGAAAATGCTCAACCCAAAGGAAAGGAAACTTGTTATTTGATAAATCAAAACTGAAATGGGAAACTCTCCAAACAGTCATTCACATAACACATAAATTGGAAATTTCCATCTCTGTCGTCAACAAAACATTGACATCTGTAACTGACTTATTCTCATTCATTGGAATTGAAGTGAAATATCGTGTTCTTATTAATATTATTAATCAAATCGCTTTTTGAGCGAAACTGAAATGAGCTCAAGGCAGAAATACTTACCGAGGTTTACGAGTAGCATCTTTGCCCATACGATGCCTTATAACATGGTTATAAACTAAACTGTAATAAACTCCTTCATTCAATACTGAGCCACAAAGTCAAAAAGTTAATCATTGCCAAACTATGTCTTCCTTGCTGTACAACGGCACCCAATAACAGAAGCAATACAGTACATTTATGGGTACTCTAACAGCCAACAGCCGACTTTGTACAAGTCAGTGAAAATGGAACGAAATCCGAAATGAAGTGCCCCTAATCAAAGCCAAAACTTCAAATCATATTCCAGTTTGCAATGACATCAAACGAGAGGAAGGTTAGAGGTAACTACGAGGCATCAAAATTGGGGGCAAAAATTGCTTAAATAAGAAAGGAAAATGAAAGCCTACTTTATTTCAGCTGTATTGAATGAAAGGAGCAGAAAATCCTCGCTAGCAAAGGCGGAACAATTCCATACAGTATCCCACTTTGCTGTACAAGGTCCAACACGCAGATTGCGAATGCGAAGGCATCGAAATGGGAGGGGGGGGGGGTCGCCTCAATAAGATAGGAAGGAAAATAAGAGCTCACTTTGTCTGCTCCAGACATTTGAAAGAAAGGGGCAGAAAATGCTCGCTGACCAATGCCAAATCATAATGTACAGTACGGTACCTTGTTCGGTAACAGCAGGGTATTGTGGGCAACAGCATTCAATGCTATATGAAAACAAATGAATGAATAAATAAATATGGTCGATAATAAACTAACGATGAACTACGCAAACCTGTGATTGACCATATTTCCATCGCCGACACTTATCTGCAGTTCTTTGAATAATCCCCAAATATCTTTGGATTTATTTGACCGAAGTGGAAAGTCTTCTTGATTTAGAACCATTTTGAAAACAGAACAGAACAGTCAACTCTCTTTCTTTTAAACCTTTCTTTGTTGTTTATAGATACAATTGAACTCAATAATGTTTACGAAGTTAAAATTAATCCTCTGCTTCATGTGATCTTTCTCGTCAGCTCGAATCTGTACGAATCTGTACTAAAACTGCCAAAGTGATGCTAATATACAGCAGAAAATCCCACTGTTTTATACTCCTAATACTTCTTACTGACGATGGTTGCCTCTCAGCGGTTTTCAACTAATTTTCCGCGTGACGCGTAATCTATTGATTACGGCGGAAATCCGCGAACATGCATGAATTACAGCAAAAGAGGTTAGCGGATCTGTGCCTTTTATTATCGATAGGTCGCTCTGTTTCTGCCCTAGTCAAGTTTCATTGAAAGCGGGTTGGGCGGGAAATTAAATTGGGAAACACTCCCGTTAATTTCTGTGATGTCATTCGAACAAGGGAACGCCAAAATAAATATATTTATTTTCTTTATGACCATTAAAATAAGAATCAAAAGGTGCTGTGTCATAAAGTTCACCGGTTTGGTTAATAAATCTGCCTAGCGAGACCCTGTAACAGCAGGACTTTGGTGGTGAAAATCTACTTTGCTGAACGATATAAACGGGGGTTGAACAAAGTTGTTCGGTTAGTTGCTGTAACGATGTTTTCAAGGAAGCATTCGTGGCAAAAGGCTAACAAATAAATGTTAGTGACTAACGGGGCTCACTTCTATGAGCTCACATTTCCGTCAAAATACGCATCATGTACAAACTTGATATATTGTCGGCACAACTGTGGATGGAACAACAAGGCAATGTTCAGCTGCCATTATTGCTTGTTCAATAATATATAATAATAATACCTTATTTAATGTTAGTTTTACGATAGTGTGAGCACTAATATACACTAACATGAAGCAATTTTAGAGATTGCATTATGGAACTTATTGACTGCAAGCGTTGCAGGCGCATTGATTGTTGAAAAACCAATCTTTTATGAGAATTTTGAATTGATATGCATTTTTGGATGACTTTATTTCATTTGGAAGAGAATTCCAAACCTTTGGACCCAAAAAGCTAATCGATTTTATGCCATAGTTTGTACTTTTGACTTTAGGAACAACTAGAATGTCATTTTTTCGAAGATTATAGCTGGTTGATTTTGGGAGAAAATAATCTTTCATAAATGCTGGATTTAAGTTGTGCAAAGTTTTGTAAATTTCAAGTGCCAATAGCCTAATAGAATGAATATGAATTGTAGTAGATTCGGCCTTGATTAGGAGATTACTATATGATGAAGCATAATCTGAGAGTGCTAATCGTAGGGCCCTCTCGTTGACTTTCTCGATTTTCTTTTGGCTTGAATTACTGCAAAATAACCAGATAAGGGGACAGTAATTGAAGTGACAAAGAATGAAAGAATTCACGATTACTTGTCTCTCTTTGTTACCCATGAATCTAGCTAGTCTTTTGATTGCGTTTAGCTGCATGGCAGCTTTTTTACAGATATTATCGATATGTGAGTCAAATTTTAGTTGTTGGTCAATTTGAATTCCAAGTAGAGTTACTTCATTACTCACGTTTATTTTGAAATTATTGTTTATTTGAAATTCTTTAATTTGGTTATCATTTTTGCCAACAATCATTGACTGAAATTTAGATGGGTTGGCTGTCATATGATTTGACTTGAACCAGTTAATGCATTTATTGGTGTTAAGTTGCACTAGTCTATAGAGATCATCAGCATTCTCAGCAGAAATCGAAATTGTGTTATCATCTGCGAAATTACATAGGGAACCCTCCTGGATGAACAGAAAGATATCATTAATAAAGAGGTTGAAGAGCAATGGTCCAAGTATTGAACCTTGAGGTACTCCTTGACTAAGTGGCCCCCATGAACTAAAGTACCCATTTACCTTCACCATTTGTTTAGGTAATGTTTTGTTTAGGTTGCGTTAGCATTTTTCTTGGTGTGGTCAAGAAAAGTGGCAAAATTGACCAAAATCAGGAAAAATGCGATAAAATCTAATTTGGAGCACAATTTCCATGCAAACATGAGAATTATGATAGATTACATCAAATAACACTGCCCGGCAAAAACAAAATTGCAAAATATTACAATTTTGTTACTTTTTTCGCGAAAATTAATATTCGAGTATTGGCGATTTTGACAGAGTGCATCCCGGAAAATTGTCTCCATCCCCCTCATTTGTCAAAGTATTTTTTATGAAACTTCGTGAGTAAGTAGCAGCACAATAAGTAGCAGCAAAAAGTTAGAAAGTTTCCGGGCCATAATTTTTCACCTAGCAGAGTTATAACAAAAAGTCTGTGAGGTGGGGGCAAATTTGCCCCCCAACCAAAATAGGGTTAAGGGAATCAAAGCCAATTTTCGTAAATACACAACCATGATCAAAATCTCGTTCTACCACCAGTCCCATTGACGATGTCAAGTACGCGTACTTACAAGAAACTCAACTCTCAGATCATTGAATTACCACGAAACTTCGGTTCCGAGACAACTGTCTGAGAAGCGTGTTCTCTTAGTTCAGTCAAGAAATAGTCAAGAACATTTTCTCTTACTTCCTTTACGGTACAACTCGGAATGCACCTGAGTAATGCTTTCACAGAGACACAAACTGATAAAAAATATTTTGAAATGCAAACATAAAGGATGTGACGAAACTTTAAGAAACTATGAGAACTACAAAGAAATTTGAGTACTGGCTCAAATTCTTGACCCACCGGTTTCTCTGATGCTTGAAATATATAATATTTAGTGCACGGACATTTCATATTTTCAGGATTGACCTTGAACTCGATCTAAGCCAAAGGTGACCTTTCAACGCAGCTCAATGACGTAAAACTGCTATACGTCAAGTTTTCAACAATCCGCGTGTGCGTAAACTAATGCGCGGCTTTTTGTCGCTTCCCCGTTTGACAGTGCGGAAACGCTCACTGCTTGGTGACCACACACTACTGAGTCTGCTTAACTAACGGTAGGACCAATGAGAATGCGGAGGACGCACACTGTGTTTTCATGTTCGATAAATGAAATAGTAGAGAAACTCAGCATGGCTTTGGAAATTACGGTTTGTTTTTGTCGCATAACTGTGTGTGTAAATGAACAAAAACAACCCTTCAAAACAATAAAGTCAGCCTCGATATTATGGAACGTCAGCCTCGATCTTGCATGCGAGCTGTGGGCGTTCTTGTCTGGTATTCAAAATTGCACTTTGTATCATGGGCAGTTCGGACACTACTGTTGTGATGTCCGAACTATCCAAGAAAAAACCAGTTGTAACTGGATGTCCCGTGTGGGACAATGAAAATAAAACAAAAAGGAGCTAAAAATGGTTTTACTACTCAAATCAAACTTGGATTTTGACATCACTGAGTTCTAAACTCAGGGTAGCCAACATTTCCGAGGGGCCTAAACATCTGGCCTAACTACTGTAACTTAGCAAAGTACAGGCTTTTCAACTTTCGACGCTTCCCGACTGCAAGATATCGGACATCTTTTTGGGACACTCAATACTTCTGTGCATCTGCAGATCATTAACCGTCCGTCAACAGTGATGAATGAGGCTTATCGATGTGACCTGGGCCTGAAATGTTGCAAGGCCTCACACAATGCGAGGTATTTCATTCGCAATACTGCATAATCAGGTTCATTGACGTCATTTTACACTGGGGGTCTGGACTCCATGTAAGAGGTATCGATTGGTCGATCGCGCGCTTCTCTGGTTTGCAGGCTTCTAATGTGAACCGCTTTCATCAACGACTTGGGGCCAGGCAGGGTGTGGCTAGGCTTCACACTGGCTAGAGATTTGTTAATGGGCTGGTAAAATACTTTGTCTCTTGCCGGTCTAACTACGAATAATTGCTTTCATGGGTGAGAAAAATTGATAGGCTTCAATCAAATTTATGTGGTTTCGAAGGAGTAAACTTCCTGGGCCGCTCCTTATCTTTGATAAACACAATACACAACCCACCAAGAAACAATGACAAAAAACTTGCATTTATTTGCTTCTACCAAGCATAGTCATCCATTGTGTGTTAGGGTGTGTGGGCCTAAGAGAATCGAGAAATCCACCCCGGAAATACCGAATGGTGATAGTGGGCAAAACGATCTCTTTGTGTGTCAAGTGGAGATTAAGACAACGTAGTAAATTACGTATATGATACACCGTTTTAACTGCCTTCCATGTATGAAATTGCAGTCCTTCTGGGTTCAGGCTACACCCTTCGATTTCAAGTATTCGAATTGAAAGCTCTTAGGTCCATCATAAACAAGACACGAAGGAATCAATGAATGCGTCATTTATTATTATGTCAGAAGTTTTCCTAGCAAATTAACCTACAAAATTTAAAAAAGAAACCAAAGTCATGCTCGATTTTCTAAATATGCCAGGAGGCCAAACGCAAATGCGAAAACTTGGATAGGCGGTCAGCTGCGACTGTTAGGGTGTGTGGCCTTAGGGAATCCAGACATCCACCTCAAAAACACTGAAAGGCGATAGTAGGGAAAATTGCCTCAGCAACACAGCTGCTGGAAATGCCCTGTACTGACGTTTTACATCTAAGAAATATTTTCGTAAAGATCGATAAATTCTGGTACAAAAAACAACTCACAAAAGAAATTTCGCCAGTGACCTCCTCACAAATCAAACGAGAATCCATGGCCTATCGACAAGGCCATGCTCTATTTCTGAATACGCCTGGAGACGATTCTCAAATAAGAGAACCCTTTATTCACTGTTTTCTTCCAAGGGAAACGAGGGCAATTTCCATAGGGTGTGGACGGAACTTGAAACCCTCCTTTGCTTGCTTTTGTAGAGACTACACAACCACGCTCTTCTTGGAATGCAAATATCCATGAGTCAATATTCACGAAAACAGTCTAGGCCTAAATGGATTTATGTTTAATTTGTTGCTCACGATATACAGTGACAGGAAAATAGTCATAAGTGCAGGCACACTGGATGATGAATCACGGTCGAATTAGCGTAGAATTATCAAAGTTTCATGCACGCATGCAAATCTAATGTGAAAGCTTCATTCAGCAACTGGAGCTTATCTTATTTCGAAGGACCCAGAAAGAGGGAAACTGATTACTCATATTGTCCTTCACGTTTTGTAGAATAAACCACGATGAGCAATATGAAACTAAGTGTGTATCAGTGTGAAATTTTTCATCAGTAGCGAGCCACTTTCACCTATTGTTTGTGTGTCTTGAATTTATTTTTAGTTGGTCTCGAGTCCCCTTATCGTTGGTCGGTGAATTTAGGATTTTTTCAGTAGTGAGTTACGTTAAGTGCAGATCTCAAGATCCACTGGCTGGCTTACGGCTGAGGTGGATCTGCAATTAAGGTGCCTCACTACTATAATTTTTTTTATCCATCGACCAGATGGCTGACAAAAGATGGGCCTCATTAGTGCACTGAAGGTATACTGAAATTAGGCCCAAGAACATCAGCAATCCATGAACAGTTTTTCATTCTATTCAAGTTTCCACAAAGTAAGAAGCAAATAAATTCATTCTACATATGAAATTAAGGATTCATCACATTTCCTCTTGGGAGAAATTTATCCCTCTTATATCAGCGGAGGGGGAGAGGGTGTGCATTTGCTTTTCTGAACATGTCATAGCAAATTTTATGGAAACATGTCTCTTTCTAGACATTACAAAAATGATACTGAAAGATACAGTGCAACAAATGATCAAAAATATTATTTGATTTGATTTGATTTGATTTGATTTGATTTGATTTGATTTGATTTGATTTGATTTGATCAATGAAATCATTTGACATTTCTTAAAGAAATAAATTGCGTTCTGGTACTCAAGTTTGTTAAATCCATTCTGATATGAGAAGTGAGTTTCTTTCAAATAGTTTTTCGATCAAAAGCGTAAGTTTCAGATGAGTTGCTTTAATCATGGGTAGTTAGACACTGATGGTGTGCTTCTATGGAGGAGCGCTGGATAATGCATCTGCGGAGGAAATATTGTTTAGTACTGCGGAGGAGATATCGAAAGAACGGAAATAATATCTCCTCCGCAGTACTAAAAATAGTTCCTCCGCAGAAACATATTATCCAGCGCTCCTCCATAGAAGCACACCAGCAGTGTATAATTGCCCATGCTTTAATGAGTTGCATTCCCGCGAATTTCCTTCAAAGAATCATTTCATCCCTCATGGAATGAGCGAAACAAAACAAAAAATATTCACATAGTTTCTTTTCTTATTTCTCTCGTTATCTTTTGTAGAAAAAGGTCATAGCTCAAACTCTTGAAGCATTTTGATGACATCAAAGAAACTTATATATTCGAAAACGAAAACGGAAAACATTCAATACCCTTCAAAGTCGACCAATGTTTGCGAATGTCAAAATAGGATTTTGTGGGATACAAAAACATAAACATCGACCAGAACATTTTTATGAGATTTCCTCGGATTTGGCGAATAAAGGAAGGCTTCTTTTTTGACCATGGCTGGGCGTTTCTGACGCAAGTAGACAATCAATATATTTTTGACGTAAAGTTGTAAATTTCGAAAGTTCTCAAAGATCCTTAATCCTATTGATGATGGAGTAGTTTATTCGAGAAGGGAGCAAGAAAGCGAAAGATGCTAAGAGTGAATTTGGTCAGCACCTCTGGGGGGGGGGGGGTGGGGTACTTAGTATATTTTGCTGACGGGAAGTGCACTTCTTTCCGGGTATCGTTTTCGCCCCTCTTTTCTAACGCCGGGCACCAAAAGAAGGCAATTTTTCTAACGCCGGTTGTCAAAAGTCATTTTTCGACGAATTTTTACGTTTTGGGGTATGCTTTTCACCGATTTTTTCTAAAGCCGGATATCATTTCGAAGGAAAATTTCTACATTTTTTTCTTGGAGTGCACACTCCCGTACAATTGAAAGTCAAGTACACCCCCCGGGACCAGCACCTCCAAAAGGAGCACTCAAATGTACAAACAGCTTGCAGTCAGCATTTACCTTTTGCCTCAATAGATTTCGCTATAGATTTCAAATTTAAATTTTTGTCCTTGGATTAAAAAATATCATCAACAAACAGAGAAACCTTTACCCAAGAATATTACCTCATTTGGAGGAACATAGGAAGATAAAAAGCCCTGGTAGCTGAGAAAGGTAAGCCAGTATCGCTTAGCCAAATAACATTAAGGCCAAAATGAAAGACACAATATCTTTGGTTAAGCACATATATTTAAAGGCAAGCATCCGCCTTTTGACCTGACACCATCTATCAAAGAGGTGTGGCTTCGCATAGAATGTCTCTCGCTACAAAATATCGGGGTAAACAATCTTTACGAAAGCTGCTGTAAACGGCTATCAGTGGTGGCGCCAGCTCTAAAAAAATCGAAATACGTGGGGGGACTATGAAGTAATTTTTCAGCCTGAAAGTATACCCAACTAATTTTTAGGTCATTTTTCTTTGACAATTTTTGCCGACTTTTGGAATCTGGGGGAGGGGGGGGGGGCGAATCCGGTTGATCAAGTTATAAACGAAAAAAAAGCAAACCGCAAGAGTTGCCCTGAAGCCCAGGTCGTTGGTCGCTCGTTGTGCATTCCAGAAATGGTTTTAAAAAGCAAACACGAACACATATCGAAAGAAGAAGGATACATCTAAACATCTGCCACGGGCATTTTATTCATTTGGTGCAGAAGCCAATTGGCAGGTGATTCGATTCTCGTACTTCTTAGGTGTAATCAAAACATTTACTGCCAAGCTTCTGTATTGAAAAACGCTAAGCACATGGTAGAATTATAAATTAGGATCATAGCAAAGTAGATAAGGTTTATTTGAAGCCACCCAATGAAAAAAAGAAGGTGTAAGAGATTTAATAAATGTTTAAAGAAATAGTTTAGCAGAAATGCGTTGACATTTCAGTGTAAAATTCTATATGTACTGCTGTGTATATTGCTTTGCTTTAGGTGAGGTTATGTTTAGGCTATATTCTTTAACTTTTGCTTGACACATGTTTAAAATAGCTTTTTGAAAGCTGAAGTGTTTTTTGTCCAGTCTAAATATTCGTGATTATCATTATCATTATTTAGCAATTTACGTTAGCTTTTGCTGAAGATCTGATGCCTATGCAGCACTGAAACTGTATCTTGATTCAAAACACCCTAAAATAATGCCAAGAAACGAAATGTGAAAGGCCGGCGCAATAAAGGTGTTATCAGGAATTAAAGAAGTACTCTATAATACTTTGCGTCGTTATTATTACGGCTTTAAATTTTTCTGAAGCTTTAGCAATGACTTAAAAGTGCTAAGTTCAGCTTGATACGAGATCTTGAACGATTAGAAACATTGATCTTCGTGGATTTTTTCAATGAATAGAGGATAGAAATCGAAAGATGAAACTAGTTAAAAACAGTTTGCGTGTATGGACTTTAGACTTCTTGAGGAATAGTCAATTTGATCTTTTAGTTATTAAAAAAGAACAAGAAATTCTGGCGACTTTTTATGACTAACGACGAATGCTAAATGTGAAGCATAGAAGCTTTCAGTAAAATTAGGATTTAATCGAAAATTTTGTAATTTAGCTGTTGTACAGACCGAAAATTTTGTAATTTAGCTGTTGTACAGACTTCAAAAAGTGTTTCCAATGATCGAAACTAATTTCCTATGGCTCCTATTGAAGGTGTTGTGGCGCAGTGGTGTAATCCTCTGACTTTGCAGCCAGAATAGTCAGGCGGACAGGGTTCGATACCCGGTAGAGCCCCACCACTTGAGCGTCATGACAAGGGGTCACGGACTCGATTAGCGCTTAGCTACTTCTGTGATCCCAGCACTTGGCACTAAAAACCGTAACTTCACCTTCAACTTCACCTATACGCGACATTGAAGCATTGCTGCTTTTACTTAACATCCGAAAGTAGAAGAAAACAATGATAAGGTACGCTTGTCCAAGCAGTTCTGGTCCTTCCCTTCCACTCGATGCGAACACACCTCGTGATTCTTTTAGTCTACAATTACAGAGAGTTGGCAGCTTTCCTCACTCGTAACAAAGCCGGTTTGGCCCGGTTTGCCAGGGCGAGGAATCGAATCACCAACCTTCAGATTGGTAGTTTGACATTTGGCAGAGCGTCCTACCACTGATCTATTCCCGCATGAAGGGACACTAAACATACATGTGAAACATTTTCTTGATCCAACTGGTTTTCTCTATATTCTCAGGTCTACGAACTCCATTTCAGAAAATAAATGGGAGAATTAAAAGCAATTCATAAACAGACAAAGATTGAAGTGTTGTCAACTTACCTATCAGGGCTTTGCAAATTCAAACTCACATCAGGAGATAATGTTGCTGGTGATGATGCAAATACATTGTCATTATCCAGATCAAGGCTCATATTCTCCCTTGATGCAACTTGTTGAGGGACGCTTTCTTCCAGATCAATCTCACTACTCGATAGTATAGTTGGCTGTCCATATGTGAGGCCAGGCAGATAATTAGATTGATAAACTGCCAGTGATAAGTCCTTGTGTGTTCTAATTTCAGGAACACGTTTATTTAGTCTTTCAGGGAAACTCTCTTCGGGAACTGTATGTGAGACGGCAATAACTTCTTGTTCTTGGATGATATCTGGTTCTGGGACTTTGATAACAGGAGCTTGAAGGCTAGAAAAGATATGCATTTAGCAGATAAAAATTGAGAAGGATTAAATGGGCCTAGCGGGAAGCCAAATAAAGACAACTTGTTTCATCAATTTAGCAAACCTGAGTTGACAGATAAAACTTTGATATATGTCTTCTTGCACTTCTTACGGCGTTATATCTTGATTTGAAAGCTGAATTTGAGCTCCGAAATGAATGGTCCTTGGAAGATGAGAGCAACGGTGCATGATAGTATCAACAACCAAAATCGGCAGATGTAACCATGAGTGATAGGACACCAAGAGTGTGTATCACTGTGGAGGTTTTATCAGTAGCGAGCCACCTTAACCAATTATTTGTTGAGCGTTTTTAACTTATTTTTACTTGGTAGCAAACCACCTTATCGCTGTTTCATGATTTTGAAATTTTCAGTAGTGAACCAATTTAAGTGCAGATCCACCTTAAGCGTAAACCTCCAGAGAGAAATGTTTTCGCTAAAGGGGGATCTGCACTTAAGGTGGCTCACTACTGAAATTTTCAAAATCATGAAACAGCGATAAGGTGGTTCACTACCAAGTAAAAATAAGTTAAAAACACACAAAAAACAATTGGTTAAGGGGGCTCGCTATTGATAAAACTTTCACAGTGATACACACTCTTGGTGTCCAATCGCTCATGATATTAAACTTTATCATATGTATACTTGCACTTCTTACAGTGTTATTTTACACGAACATCTGAATTTCAATATGCATTTGAGCTCCAAAATGAAAGATTCTTGGGCAGTGAAAGCAGCAGGCCTTCCACAAGATTTTCTTACAAAAACGTAAACACTGCCTTTCATTCATTGCATTTTGATGTCTGCCTTCTAATGCTTCTTAACTATGAAATCTTGATCATACGAGTAAGCTCTATTATGAATTGAAACTTAAGATATTGATATCGTAGGATCTAGGCCTATAAATACGTATATATGTAGCGTTAAATTTAGAGTGCAATTCAAAGTACAGCGCCCCTCCCTGATTTCAATTAATTTCACACATTGCTATGGACAGGTGTCTTAAAAAGGTAGCGTACATCATGCTACCCCAACAGTATAGTAGGTTTGTAAGAAGGCCCCGAATATTTACACGAGAACAGTTTTATTGACGAATATCACAATTCGAAATGATTAACTAAGTCTACTAGCTACAGGGTGTCCGAAAAAACATGTGCGTTGTTTGAATTGCTACTGTGGAGGAGCCATGGATCCAACTTTCACGTTGTTTAGATTTGTGAATAGAAGAGATTTCAACTTAGAGTTTGGCACCAAGTTTGAGTAAATCTGACAAGTGGTTGCTGATGTATTGAGAAAGAAAGTCAAAATCAGTGGTTACTTCAGTATTCTGCTGCTCTTGCTGTAACAGGAACATGGAGGGGAACATCGCGCGAGAAGCTGTACACAGAGCTTGGCTGGGAATCATTAAGTTCCCGCAGGTGGAGTAGACGCCTGACTTTGTTCTATAAGATCCTGAATAATATTACCCCCTTGTACACAAAGGAGCCAATCCCACCACTTCATCAGTCGAACTACTCCCTTCGCAACCAGGATGCTATTGGGCGAATAAGGGCAAGAACAGAAAAATTTAAATCTAGCTTCTATCCAGACTGTATGTCTGAATGGAATAAACTTGACCCTGAAATCAGGCTAGCACCGTCCGTTGCTGTTTTTAAGACAAAGCTTCTATCAATAATTCGCCCCCCTGCAAAATCCTTCTTTGGTATTCATAACCCGATAGGCCTATCACATCTTTCCCAAATAAGGGTCGGTCTCAGCAAACTAAATTTCCACAAATTCAAGCACAATTTCAGGGACACCGTAAACCCAATGTGCCCGACGAATGACGGTATTGAGGACACGGAGCACTTTCTGTTGCTTTGCCCTTCATTTGATATTCAACGACGATATCTTCTCGCTGGAGTTTCTGTTGCATTACGACCATTTGTTGAAATCAACAGCCTTTCTAACAACGTTCTTGTACAACTTTTGTTATATGGTGANTATGGTCTTAAGTACCTCGATTTTGTAAATTTTCAAATTGAAAATAAAAAAAAAAAAAAAAAAAAGTGGTTACTTCAGTACCAGAGGACTTTATTTCAGTACTTAACCTTATAACTTGAATTTTAGCATCAAATGGACTTAAACTTTATTTACAGTTATGTCAGGAAACATAAGACGGCAAGGTATACCCTATCTGTCAGAATTTGCTGATTCATGGTTCTGGATGGCGTATCTGATTGGCTAACGCTCATGTGAAATGAAACTGATCACATGAAATGCATTGTGCTACAGCAGGTCCTTTTAGTTTTTTGGGAGTGATAATTTGTCTTTTTCACGTGGGTCACATGATACACGGCAAAGCAGGTCTATTGGGAGGAAATTTTCTGTATTGCTACGGACGAAAGGTCCTCTGCAGAACGATATAAATTTTCCTCCGCAGAAGCAAACAAGCTTAATCATCACTGCGGTGTCTAACTACGCATTCCTTTATTTTACAAATTCACCTTGGCTTCAGCAAGCAAGATAGCAACATGGTATGAGGAAATAATGACGTCATAAAGAGGATGTTTACCTTGCTTCATGTTTTTCTTTCATTGCTTGAATATCCTCAATCCTCGCATAGCCAGACGAATCCTGGTCATCCATACTTGTAACACTTGAAGTATGACTTCCCCGTCCGGATGACTTGCCATTATCGTTCTTCGGGCTATGAGGTAAGGCAGGGGCATTGACAGCAACGGGGGTTGATGCGATCGACGAACCTTTCACTGATTCTCCATATGCTGAATCTGACCTGGGTCGCATATCACTGAAAGAGATTAATATGGGGGAAAGTCAAGTTTATGAAAAACTGAATTCTTATCAGAATCGGGGGAGGGCTAGTGACAATGCTACTGATTGGATCCAGGATTTTAGAAGCAAAGGAACTTTTATGTGGACAAGATCTCAATTACAAAATCCATATTTGTGAGTCAGACACCCTGAATGCGAAAAACATCATTTTTGCATGGCTCACTCCAAAAATTTCGTACACTTTCGTAAAAAACCTAAAAAACCTTCCAAAATCTCGCACAATCTCCAAAATCTCAAAAAATTTCGAAAATCTCAAAATATGAAAATGACAGAAAAAATGTCAAAATCTTTGAGTGAATCTGAGAGATTTTTAAAATCCCAAAATCTCGTACCCTATTTTTAAAGTGATTTGCACTTCGGTGCCAAATGTGAGGAAGTTTGTTCAAAATTCTTCTGGAAGATTTTGGACCGGGGGGGGGGGGTACTTGACTTACATTTGTACAGGGGTGTGCCCACGAAAAATTTTTTTTACCCTGTTCCAGAATTTTTCGCTCAAAATGATAACCTGTTCTAGAAAAAATTGGTGAAAAGTATACTCAAAAACATTAAATTTGACCAAAAAACGACCCGCTCTAGCAGAATATTCCCCTTTGACATGTTTTGACAACTTGCTCTAGAAAAATTGCCTCATTTTGATACCCTGTGCAAGAAAAAAATGGTGAAAACGATACCCTTAACAAACGGCATATCCCCGTCGGACAAATATACAAAGTACAAGTACCCCCCCCCCCCGGCGGGATTTTGGACGATACCGATACCACTCCACCATCTAATTGCTAAGATTTCGAAAGTTCATCTACATAAACTTCTAGCAATGGAAAGACTTTACATTTTTCTGGAAGATCAAACGATGCTTCGACTCTCTACTACCGGGTATCCCAAAAAAGTATACAGATTTGGTTGACTCCAGCGATATGAATTTAGCTTTAATCAATGGCTAATCACTGTCAAAATGTTCCTCGATAATTAACTTGAACATAGTTACCTCGTTACCAGAAATATCAATCTTGAAAGCTCAAATTTGAATCATCCTGCAAACCAGAGCTTTGCCCTTTTGGCATAAGCAAGTTCCTAAGGCACATTGAAATTAAGAACTGACTTGGGCTAGTGTTAGTTCACTGTCACTAGACTGACTGACTTGATTTATACGCTGTGCCTTAAGAATTTGCGAAGGCCAAAAAAGTCTACAGCTCTGGTTTGCAGGAAGAGGCAAAATTGAGCATTCAAGATTAACATGTCTGCTCTCAAAGCACCGATACCAACAAACGACGTACCTATGTTCAAGTTAACTATCGAGGAACATATCTAGAGTGATTAGACATTGATTGAAGCTAAATTCACATCGCTGGAGTGAACCAAATCCGTATACATTTTTTGGGAGACCAGGTAGCCAAAATGAATCTTAGTAAAATGGTCATATAAAATGAAGTAAATGAAAGTAAATGGTCGGAATACAGTAAATGAATTCGAAAATTCCATTGGCCCTTCAATTTTGTCAGAGTTTTTCGCAACTAAAGAAATCAAGTATGATCTAAGAATAAAGAATCTTCTCCAGTAGCCACAAGTTAGAACATCCTCATATGGACAAAGTTCACATGCGTTCAGAGGCAGTATACTTTGGAACACTCTGTCAGACAGCATTAAATCCGCACAAAATACAAAAACGTGTGATCAAAAATTGGAAAGGATAAAAATGCCGATGTAACATTTGTAGTTGGGACTTATAATTCGTGATTAGATAGTTGCTTCCTATTAGTTTCTTGTATAGTAGATTATCCACCAACTGTAAATATATTGATGAGGATGATTACTGTTATTATAAAGCCTCCATTTCTTTGCAGTAAATGCAATAAACATCTTAGCAAAATGCTACTTTTCAAAATCTTGAACTCTGACGTCGACTTCACTTTCCGTACACTAAAACTTTCGTTCCACGTTCAAAACATTATTCGATAAATGCAAAAAAACATCGAAGGGAAAACACCAAACTATTCACCTTATACACCCCTTTGACAATCGACTTTTCGTTGTAGCTCCAAGCGCAATAAACATCCTGATGGGATATTTTTCTCAAAATTTCGAAATCTGAAACTGACTTTACCTTCCACTCCAACAACAAAAAACTAAGTATTACACTCAGTGCTCAGAACTTTATTCGAAAAATGCGAATAAACAATATACAAGAGCGCACACAAACAATATGTTTACGTATATCAATATAAACGACATTGCAGCCAATGATATTGTTATTCAATGACACAGAGGCGTAGTCACGACTAGCTCGAAGGAGATGTGAAGAACGTCAAGAATTTCACTGAACGAGCACGAAAATGCCTTAAAAGGGATCAATTGTGTTCAAAATTTACGAGACGTAGCATTTTATCACGTCAAAAGCTTGTGCAATTAAGGCCTTCTGAAATCTCAACAAATTGTTTTTATTTTTGAATGTGTACTCGCTAATGGCTATGGTAACCGTGACGCTTTGCAATAAACGATTACACAAAAGCTGGCGGCAAGGAAATTTTTACCAAAATGCATTGCATTCTTTAATCGAATTCCTATGGAATCGTCAACGATTCGTAATTTGAACGCAATGCATCTTGGTAAAAAGTCCCTCATCGCCATCTTTAGAGTAATCGTCTATCCTAAAGCCGACTTTAATGTGATACGAAAGTTGTTTCTGGCCACGATTTTGTTTACTTTGCTTTCAATGCGGGGAGCAAAGGATTATGGTTAGCAAACCATGATCCTTTGCACGTATGACGAAAAGCAAAACAACATGAACTTAGGCCAAAACTGACTTTCAGGTCATAGGAAATTTGACTCTGGGGTGGCATAACATCATGGTTAGCAATGGATCTTTAGAGAATTTAAAATTAACTGAGTACTAACCGGTACGAAATGTAATTTGTATTGACCTGTAGGGGACAAGACTGCAGACAACTCACGGTGTCCCATTCGCAGGACCCACAGGAAGATAGAATTGGTAAGGAGTGCAGTTAACAATTTTGCGTTCGCGAGGTAAATAAGCCAAAAACACTAAACACCAAATAGAACCACTGCCAAAAATCCTTAACAAAAACCACCATTAATGCTCTCAGGACTTTCAAGTAATCTATTTTTACAAATGCAAAAGTAAACTGAACCAAATAAACCAGGTAACACGTCAACTTGCAGGAGTTAAAGCCAAACAGTAGATCACAGGCAAGAAATTTATGAGACTAAGCTCGTAAACATAAGTTCT
>REGL01000283.1:87758-106780 GCA_004194395.1 Aurelia aurita complex sp. Pacific
TTACCAGCGACAAACAGCCGTTCGGCTATTCTAAGTTCTAGTCTAAATCAAAAGCGAACATGCTGCATATTTCCCAAAACAAATATCAAGAATTCATTGCTCCAAAAAAATTATTTACGATTGTCGAATAAATCTCTTCATATTTCAGATCCCATTTGTCAGCATGACGCAAAAAGTAGCTGGAAACATAAACTCATTACTTTCGTGTAGTGTCACTCTCCTGATGGATTTTCATAAAGAAAAGCATTATTCATGGAAACTGTGGTCACACTACAACATAGAAGAAACACAAAGTAAACGTTAAAATAAAGAATTGAGTTCAAAGAAGAGCAATAGGATGATTCAACAAACGATAACGCACAACTAAATAACCAGATATATTTTTGCAGGAAATTACTGTATCTCACAAGTCCAGAAGATTCTGGTGTTCAACCAGTACTACATCTTTTCAAGACTGAAAGAGTATGTGCCTAAAGAAATAGATGTTAGGAAACAACAACAACAACAACAACAACAACACCTCAAAATTATGTGAAAAAGTCCAAATTCTTTGTTCAAACATACTTTGCCCGAGATTTAGTCGTCTGAAATCTTTGTGTTTAAAGGGGCTCCGTCGCCAAACTCTAAACGAATCTCATAACACCGTACGTGGCCATTGTTCTCCATTTTTTCCTGCAGTTTGTTTGGTGGCTTCACCCAAGCCACCAAAAAATACTCGTTGAAAATTCACTTATATCCAAGCAATCGTAAGAGATATGAATATTTGGATTTTTCCTCTGTGAAGTACAAAGATCTATCTTCAAAATGATGCTTCCATTTTCAAAAAAACAGGTAAACGTCTGTGCTATTGCCCATCATAAAACTTCAAAATCACCGTTTCGACCGAAATTTGGAGACGGAGCCCCTTTAATGCAGCTGCAAAAAAGGCAGCTAGCTATTCTCTGGCATCTTAAGATCGTGAGTACACAAACGATATTTAGAGAAAGAAACAAGTAAACGCGATTAGGCAATAAAGAAGAATACCAACAAACAAACAAAAAATACACCTAATGCAAAGACGGCAAAAGACAAAGATTTCTGGTGAAGGCATTTGCGGAAGTAGCTAACTCAAAGACAGTGAGACGGGAGGACGACTACGAGATCTAAACAATCTGGCGTTGCATGGCTGTCAAATTTGAAGAGATCAAAAAGTTGTCAAGAGGAAAAATTGGCACAAGATGGTAGAAACTGGAGCAGAAAACTGAAGATTACAAAATCCTGCTTGTTTTGTAAAAGCAACCATTTGGAGTATAACCCTGAAAGGTCTTGGTATCAATGTATTAACGCCTTCTAATACATATATCTTGAAATAACATAAACTAAAAGTTCACTAACAGACTGCTTCTTTAAAATTTGCAATTCAAATGATGTTTCTGTATGCAGTAGAGTTGATATTTTTGCAATAAACAGGTTAGTGGAAATGGGTGTTAAATGCAACATTTCTTTTGCAAACATAGTAGACTTGCCGATAATGTAAACATCCGTCTCACCCTTGTTCTACTAAGTATGTTTAGAATAAGAAGAACGCATGCAGAGAAATGTTTGCTTTCGTCACGTCTGAAACAGTCTCACAGAGGGGCAAGGACTATCAGACGTACTTCAGAGCAAACAAAAAAAACATGGAATTTATTGGAAATAACAGAGAATGCCATTGGATGATAAATGTATAAGGATTTGAGCCAAAGCTTCTGAAAACTATCAGATTTTTGAGTGCTCAGAGTTTCTTACGAGTTTCTGAGAGGTTTCGTGACAATATTCAAGTTTACCACCTGTCTGTACCCTCATGAGCATTTCAAAGCAAAATTTTATGAAGCATTTCCAGTGCTTACATAACAGACATAATGTAAGTACCTTCCAAGTAATATTATGCATGAAACACGTAAAAATGAAGTAAAAATACGAAAAGGATTTTCTGTATCAAAATAGTTTCTTCAGGTACATTTTCCCAGTACTTGATTTTCTTAGTTTTTTTGGCAATCTGAGAGTTGAGTTTCTTGTCAGCAGTTTCTTAATGTGATCCAAACTCAGATAAGAAACAGAACTGAAAACTGAGTATAGCAGGCATTCTGATTGGCTACATTCTTCTTCTTTCCGCTCGTATTTGATGACTTTTCTGAAATAAGTGTCGGATGAAGGTATTTTGCAGTTGGCTTACACATTTTGTTTTCAAAGTTTCAAAGAAATCTTAATATTTTTCGAATCCATTACATCAAAAACATTTAGCTTCAAAAAGTAAAAAAGAATAAATTAGACGAGAAAGCAAGGCATACCTTTATCCAATGATAATGCTGAAAAATCAACATATAAATCCCAACTACACATTTCTTGATAAACAATTTCCTCTTTGTTCGGGGTATTTATTTTGCAATTTGCGTTAACTTTAAGCCAGGCTGTTACTTTACACTGCATGAAAAATACGCACCTACTGGCCATATGAATCTTCTTAATACAACCCGACATAAACCATCTACACACATTCCTAATGCCCTTTTATTTCCTTTTGCAGCTGAGGGTTACACAAATGCTTCCACAATTGTTCAGGTCAACCCCAAATACTTTGAAATTGTGTTAAATCTGTGATCTTTTCACCGCAAACCAGAATGTTGCATCGAGTACATATCGAGGCTTCACGTAATCATTAAAATCTTGTTATTACGAGAAATTATTATCTAAATAAGACTGCAGAGCAGACGGGGGGCAGTTGTTTTTTCACATGCTGCAAAACGGCGATATGTTAAGTTTAAGGCCTCAGGACTGAGACGATACTAAAGATTTTGATGGCTTTGATTAATTTTTGATGATCTGCACGAGGCGTGGTTCAACATGAAATGGTCGAAGCTCTCCTTTTTGAAGTAAAATTTGGTGTGTTTGCGCAATCTGACAACGAGGCAAAACAAAAAGGGAAAGGGAAAGTGAACAAAGTTGTAATTATGTTTTTGATCTTTGCGAAATAGTTACCAATAATAAGGTCTGTGGAAAGTTACAGCGAGATAATGTCAAATAGCAAAGCAGTTGCTGCACAATGTCGTCTGCTGCAGGTCCAAAATTAGCGCAAAACAAGCGAGCATAACTGAGTGCGAATGTACCAAATAAGAACGATATGTTATTTTATTGCTGTGATATGACGATTTGATCGGAAGCCAATTCGTGAATAAATGCCTCGAGAGCTCATTTGTTGGGGAGATGAGATCGCTTTGTCCGAGGAAACTTACGTGTCCCCCCGTGCAGTGGGTCAAAGCGCATGCGCCCGTCAGAGCTTCAACCCCAAAACACTACTGCGCATGAGCTTTAACCTACTGCACGGGGGAAAGCATGGGTTTCCTCGGGTGAAGCGTATCTCGTCTCCCCAACAATCATTGAAGACGAGTCGCTGTGAATAAATTCAGCAGAAGACAGAAGAACTTTTGCTTTCCTCAGTAAACAGGTGACTTCTTCAGGGAGTTTTGGTCACTAAAAATAGATCTATTTCGTAGCGAATTCGCCAGAATAGCCCATTGAAGTCGAGTCGCTGTATTAATTGACCAATTAGATGGTGCTCTCCTTTTCTGTGGTAAATTTAACGTTTGTTGGGGAAGATAAAGGTTGTATCCCTAACGCTTGTACCGAATCCCAACGAAGACTTCAAGCTTCAAACTCTGCATTCAACGTTGGAATCTGCTCTCCTTCGGCTCAAAGTTTTTCATCTAAATCTCTGATTAGAATCCACTATTAAGTTAGAATGATAAGCGAAACCTGATGAAAATAACGTTATAGAGTTAGCGGTATCCTGTTAAAGGGATAGTGGTGTCAGGCCTGTGTAATTCGCTTAAATAACGCCAACTGATATTATGTGAGCTTATGATGATAATAATCAGATACAAAGCATTCGACTAGGCCGCTGATATGAAATAGCCAACCTTATCTTAACACATTTACAGTATTTAGGGCACTACTGGCAAAGGTAAAAACAGCTTTGGTCAGTGCCAAGTTTGTATGCGGAAAACACCTCATCTGCCCGACCCGGGGTTGACAGGCGAGATTCCACCATGCAACAGAATCTTTTGTATTTTTGTTCGTTCGCAGAACCATGGTAAGTCATCCCATGGTGGAAACCTTGAGTTTAAACTTGGATATAATCGAACATCTACTCCAACTGCTAATAAAGCGAAAACACCAAAAACTCAGCGAAACTTCTTATCTGTTGATACAGTTACCCGCATCACGCTTTTCCTGGTACGTTTTAGCGAAATTTTGCTTCCTGAGTGTATGTTCACACAATACCTGCAAAATTTGAAAATGGCAAAAATAAACTTGCAATGAAAGAAACGTCGGCTAACAATGTTGATCGTATGCTATCGGCAAAATACCTAATTCATCGAAAACTAGTGCATGACAACATATTTCGGCCAGCAGCGCCAAGGTTTCTTTTTTACTCACCCGGTAGAATTTCTAAGTCTTGCTGAGCAAGGATACCTGTTTCAAAAGACTTCTTGCCGTGCTGGGGATGATTACGAACCAACTAAAATGATCGAGAATGCCAGATAAACCGCAGATATGTGCTGAGATATGATGCTCATCGATAAACTTACCATATGCAATAAACAACCAAAGTCTTTAGTAAGATGGTCTCGTAAGCATGCGAAGGGATCCAGCTAAATATACCGGGTCGGCCAAAAAAGTTCTCCTGTTTTGGCCTGTGTTACTCTTACAAAATGGGACATTTAGTCTAAACTTAGACCTTCGCGTTATTCGACTTTGGTCGGCTGGATGGAATATTTCGTCACCATAAGCTGGAGCAGTTCCATTAAAAAATTTCATTATATTTACACAGATATTTTGATCTATTCTGTGCTTAGTGGGGAGCCAGTTTATAGCTTTGAATTCTGTAGCCCCAACGTAGAGATCATGTTAATCATCATCAATAGAGATCATGTCTGGTTCAACAGTATACGTTTTTGTAATAAGAAACTTTACCCTGATTTGCAAGTTTATCTCATTCTATAAGAAACGCATCAGACCTGAAATTGAAAAAGGTTGTTTCTTATATGCGGGACACTACTGTATCTTAATAAGAGTGATGATAACTTTGTTTTAATCGCTTAAAAGGTATAAATATGACACGGGACAACAGAATCTACAGATCCACCACAGAAGCTGTGCTTATGGGGCACACTTCTTGGGGACACCCCGAACTTACCAAAGATTTAAAGGTGACCTGAAGCGACAATTTCTATAGATGCAAATGAACGGCACTGTTGAATAACAAGAATATCCTGTTTAGATTTATTTGATATCTCATTTCGTTTTCAAGTTATTCATCGATTTTAATTACCAGCTGATCTTGTTTGCAAATTACTACGATAATACAGTATATGGAAATATAGTTGTATCTAATCTTTGAAAGGTTACAGTTATAGGAGACATTTAAGGTAAGATGAATAAATGTAATAGAGTAGTTTGTATTTCATCCTGACATTTATGACTAAACTAGAAGCTTTATATACAAAACAAAATTTCTCAGGAATCATCAGTGCTTTTGGCAGTATGCTTCAAAACCAGGCAGCACAAAAAGTGCTATATTCACTAATTTAAAAGCAAATCAAAAGATCAGCTATGTCTGGAAAAATAATTTGGTCGTTAATCTACTTGCCAAAAAAAAAATTTAAAGATCGACCTTTTAATGAAATGTTGGTGAATTTTCAAACGGGAGTAATTTTTTTGGGACAGCCGGTATGAAAGAATTTTAAACGACCTTCTTCATCATTTAACAGTCGTATTAATTTGCATCATTAAAACTTTTCGCTTCAGATCACCTTTAAAATCTAATTTTGGTGCTTCTTCAAACATGAGAAACCTGGTAGAATCTACTGGTTTGGTAGACTCAATACATATCGTAGTTTCTCTTCTTGACTGAATTAGCCTCGTACCGTTTCAAAATGCCAAAACGATTGGGCCTCAATCACATGCTTTTTTTCTCGAAACCATAGAGCTTGAACGCCAAAAAGCAGTTTTCCAGAATTACTGTACCATGAGCGCAAGTTGATGGTCAGGGTCCTTGTGGAGACAGGCTAACATTTGCATTATCTTGATCGGTTAGATCATGCTGACTGTTAGTTCATTCATAACTTTCTGGTCGCTAAACTCAATCGGTCGTTGTGCAGCTGCATAAGTAACGGCAGTTTAACTATCAAGGAATAAAATTAACTCACCTTCTCGACTCTGTTGTTCTTGCTGTTCACATTTTTGCAGCTCTTGCTGTTGTTGTTGTACCTTTGCTCTTTCTAAATAGTAAGCTGCCGGCCTATCAGCGTAACTCGGAATAAACAGCGTCTCAGCCGGTTCTGTTTCCATTATCGGACCCATTCTCGGACCTGACAGCTCGTGTTCGTAAACAATCCTTTTTGGTGGAGAGCCAGCAAGTAACAACTTGTCCGGAGTAGGGCCACATTGACCCGGTGCTAACGAACGAGCATTGTACTTTGAAATCTTGTCTTCATAATTGATTCCCAACACAAGTCCAGGCATCGGTACTCCAGTACCGACTTTGGACGGATCCGGTGACGATAATATCCTGTTAAACTGTCGGACATGGTCTTTTACTCGACCTTGACGAAATTCTCCTTCAGGATCCGGTTCACTGTTCGGACTATCACTTACATTTTCGTAGTTCGTTGATAAATTCGTAGGACGCCTGTTTTGCCAAAATCGACGAGCGTTTTCAGGCGAAAGAGGTGATTTTGCAAGCTCATTTAACATTTCTGTGACAGTTGGTGAGACAGGTCCTTCCGAACAAAATACATCATCTGAACCGACGCTTTGATTCCGAACAACCGGTGCATGAAGAGACGCCGAAGAACAAGAGGATCTGCCGTCTTCAGATGCATCGGAATAGGCCCGTCGTAACGAATTACCACTATGGCGACTGACGGCTCCGAAGCTACTTGTCCGTGGTGGAAGCCGAGGTTTCACCCGAACTTCACTTACAGTAACGGCATATCCATTCGGTGTGCTTTCGGCTACATCTCGGGTTATTCGCTGAGAGTTATTAGTACTCTTCGAGATCTCCGGTGTCCCGATCGTAATTTTCGGTAAGTCAGTTTGGATATTTGCATTTTCATCTTGCTGAGTTATATTTGAATTTTGGTCTACCGTTGTGATCGTATCTCGTTTACAAGAAGCGCTAAGATAACCGAGTTCACTCAATAAACCATCAAGGTCCTTTATTCCTTTGGAAATATCGAATGACTGACGACTATTTGCAGTGCTCGACATCTTCGTGTCTTGAGTTTTTCTCGCATGTACGTGATTTTTATTACCAAATAATGTTCGATCTACAATTGCATAAGGGTTTCCATTTATTGGTCCAGGATAGTGTCGTGGCACTAGAAAAGAAGATAATAATAATAATAATCATCATCATCACCATCATCATTTATTTATTTCTAGTCGGTTTAAATTGAAAGTAGCTAAATCAGAGCTAATTGAGGACTACTTTACAAAATTTTCACAATGTCTAAAATAAATGTACTAAGAATGTACAATACATACACAATACATATACAATACATATAAAAGCAGAGGAGGCCCCCACAGAGGCCCAGGACGGTGAGCAGCCCCCCCCCCCGGGAGACGGCAGACGAGGGAGCTCCCCGATGCAGACCACAAACCGAGAGAAGCCATTCACGAAACCACCGAACCCAGCACCAATGCTGTAACTTCAAAAATGCGCAAAATGTGGCCTAAAATCCTCTATCAAAAGAGTTGAGGTTCAAATCATTGCAAAAGCAACAACATATATCTCTCCGTACATCTGATAGTTTATCACAAAAAACACTTCACATTCAGCCATCAACGAAACTTTTATTCATTCCACTACTTCAAAATATTCTCCGTTTTACGAAGTTTTAAACTTGTGAAGCTGCTGTGCCCATAGATAATATGGTGCGCCTTGCCAGGGGCGGATCGAGACTACTGCGAATACTACTGAAGCAGTGGTCAGATTGTCAGATCCTTACACCAAAAAAAGGCCACGCATATTTCGAACAACCTCAGTAGTCACAATATTTCCTGGATCCGCCCCTGTTTGAAGCTGGAAGATTAGGCTTATTTGTTGTTGTTGTTGTTGTTGTTGTTGTTGTTGTAGAAAGTTGGCCTTTTTGAGTAGTCGAGAGCGTGAGAGATACGTGCAACTCGTTTGGAATGAGTAATTAGAGAATTAACATTTTTTACATGACAATGAGTGTAATAAAGAATACGCGCAGCCCTACAGTCCTACTAAACTTTCACTCAAATCAGTGGCATTGGCACTAAATCGTAGTTCGTAGCCTGCTGCAGCCTCAACTCTTCGTCGAAGGAAAAGCCGGGGATAGGATGCCAAAAATAAAACAAAACGGTTCCCAAGAATAGCCGCAAGTCATGCAATTTAGGACAAAGCACCCACTGTGCGGTATGCAGTATTTGAATAATTTGTATGGAAACGCAACGAAATCTTATCACCTTTGAGCATGACACAACTTGAATGATGATGCGAAACTTGCATTCAAAGAATACAATAAGAAACGTCATGGTGCAGAATTCCTGTTGTTGCGAAATGTAAAGAGGGGTTAAAGAGGTCAGGCAATTGTAAAAGTAGGTAAAATAAACGTCAGAGGAATGCATATTCTATGAAAAGAAGAAGTTCGTCTGTTTTGATTCAGTGCAGGAAAAAAGTTGGGTTGGTCGGTACGTCGTGTTGAGAAGAGCACATTACGCAAGAAGATTCTACGTTCAAAGTCGGCTTATTAGCCGCAATACAGGTTGGTACACGAGACAATTTGGTAACAATAAGATAGATGGTATTTATCCACTTTCGCAGTGGGTTTGACGCCTGTAGATTCTAGTTTTACCGGTTGTTACGGTAAGGCCCATTTGTTCCATGCGAATAGAGCATCACTTCTTCAAGAAGTTTTTGCATTATTGGAGAGTGGAGTTAGTTAGGGTTTTCTTCGCCTCCCTCTCAGACGTTGCAGGGTGCATTTCTTCTGACAATCCCGTTCCCTTTGCTATCTTCTTGTTTCTATCTCAGCAGCCCTCCCCTTTCAATTTCTTTTTCTCGCAACGATTGCAATACTTACATCCGTCTCGCTCTCCCTGTCTGTGTTTTTACCCCCATTCATTGTAGTTTTGGAAATTCAATATTACTCAAGGTCAAACGTTGGAAAGCGGTTTCTAAATTTTTGAAACTCTCTTCTACTAAAGGTGCGACAGGCGAAGAAGAACTTCAAACCACGACCAAACAGATAATATTCAGACGGCGTCAGCTGTCAGCGAACTGAAATTCTTCGAATACCCAAGAGTCAAACTGATCAACAGGAAAAAGATTTGCAATGTATCAAAAGGAAAAGAGAGTTTCGAATACGTAGTAACGAAACTAGAGTGCGAATAAGAAAGGACTGAAGGAACGAATTTGTGCCCATAGGAAAGGGAGCCTTGACGACGTAGAGCCTACCTGCATAGATTTAATCATTAACCTTCAAAAACAAAAAGGAGAGATAACGAAGCAGCAACAGTACTGTCTAAAGTAAAGGACCATTGCGGAAGGAGCTGCACGAATCCACAAGTCTTCGATTTTGCTCAATTTCCTCTGATTATGAGGGTTGTAAAGAGTGGCTGGGTTTATAAGTACAGTGATGGAACATTTATTGGTCCTTGGAAGCGACGATACCTGATTCTTTTCGATGATGGTCACCTCTCAATCTTCAAAAAGCCCAAGGAAAAAGCAACACCACCTGAGGAGAAAATTGCAATACAAAAAGAATGTAAACAACTTATAACTGGTTATCAATGCTACAAATGGAAATCTATCAATTTCCCAAAGGGCGTTCAAGAGCTCGATGCACTTTTCTGCTTGAAACTTAGGCGGTCAGCCGCTATGGAGGATTATACATTCGCAGCAAGCAACAAAAGAGAGTGTATGGCATGGGTTGATGTGTTACAGAAAGCACAAGAAAATCGTTCTATGTTGGATATATTTGCAGCCAGCGTGATGGACAACTAAATTTGACAGGCATTTTGTCTTGTAAGGCTCACTGCTAAACATGATCATCTGTGGAAAAATAACGATTTTGGCATGATATGAACATGAACATGAAAGCTGTTTCTGGCCTAGGTTTAGACTCGATAAATATCGTAGTTTCGCTTTTTGACTGAACTGATACGCTTACAACTACAACTTATTTCCCACACTTGAAGAAACGGATTAGCCTCATACTGATTCAATATGGCCCAAACAATTGGGCCTAAATCCCCTGCTATTTTCTTTCTTGAAACCACTGAGCCTAAAACGCCATAAAAAGTAGTTTTCCAGAGCTGCTGTTTCATAAAACTACCTGTCAGTACTTAAATGAATGTCGCCGATTGAGATTTTTTCTGGCTTTACAGCTCCAGGAGGGGGGCTTTGGGGGGTACTAGAACCCGGACCAAAATTAGCAAAAACCCGAAAACCCGCAAGCAAAAAATTCGAAACCCGAAATTGCACTTCGGAACGCAAAATTTCAATTTTCGGTAATAATCTTCGGCTATTTCCGACATTTTCGTTCTCAGTGACACTCTGTGCATCGTTTCAAGCATTCGGAAGCTGGTTTTTCGATCTCAGCTAACTAAAAGGGAATTTATGACTTCGAAAACCCGAAAACATTGGAATTTTTGAAAGAAATCCCGAAACCCGAGCATCAAAATTGGCCAAACCCGCAACCCGTGGAGCATCTCAAAACCCGAAAACCCGCACGATTTAGACGTAAAACCCGAAACCCGAGGGCTAAAATTGGTCAAACCCGCAACCCGTGAAACCCCAAAGCCCCCCTCCTCCAGTAAAATAAGGCCCTCACTCGAGCTACAGTACACGTTTTTTTATAAGAAACTTGGATCAGCACTTAGTACTAAAAGTTTCTTAATTTCGCATGAAAATTTCGGTGTATTAGTAGTAAAGTTTCTTAATTAGTTTCTTATTTTTTTGGGCCTAAAATTGCGGTATTGTTCGAAGTTGAGCCTTCTTCTCGAGAAAGGGCTTCCATTTTGCATTGACATTGTCATCAAGAAGAAGCCATGCACATCAAGGCAAAAATTCACCAATTTTGCAGTTAAAAGTCAAGAAAAGACGAATGTACCTTTGTTAGAGAGACATAGAATAAGAGAGACATGCAGGAATAAAGTTTTAGAGTTTCTTAACTGTTCTTGAGCGTAGTACTAGATTTTCTTAAATTTTCGGTCATCGTAGTACTAGTTTCTTATAAACCAGTTTCTTATAAAAAAACGTGTACAACATAAATTCAATTCAATGAGATAAGCGTACGTGGACGGTATTGAGCAGTAAATGGGTGAGAGTCCTTGTGCAGTGAGGCTAGCCTATGTTCTCAGTGTCTTGCTGTTCATTCGGCGCACAAAGGATCACGGTTGATGATGGGCCTTTAATGCATATTTTGTATATACATTATGTTAGCTAAACAAAAATTGAATAATAAGATTTTGAGGGAATATCGCGGCCTTACATGCCAATTTTCTTAAACATGTTGCAAATTTCTTATTGTGCTACGTCTGTACCCTCATATTCGCCATCGAAGCAACCATAAAAACAGTTCCACGAAGTTCCATTTAAATGCATTTTACATCTTGAAGCAAATCTCCCGTCGTTCTTCGTGTTTAAACTTATGTTTCCCATCGAAGCAACCACAAAAACAGTCCCATAAGGTTCCAATGTATTTCACATCCCTTTAACCCCATTTGGACAGGGAGCTTTTCACCTCCCCCTAACAAACTTTCTCAACTATTTTTCTCTCTCAAATATCTCCGTCATTACTGTAGATATGGAGCAGCAAACTGTTGACTTCTACTAACATTTAATTGGCCACGAAATGTTAAAAAATTTATCGTCCACTAAATTCTTGCAACTAGCGCAAATCATAAAGTTACAGTTATACACACCGTTCGATTGGAATTGAAGATTACTTTCATTTGATATATAACTTGTTTATATTTGCTGACTTTAGCATATTTTAATATGCATGACGTCATTTGTCTTTATGATTATGACGTCATAGTTTGAATGAATTAGCGCAATATATTTCAAAACTTGCAAAAACAGTGTCAATTTCCTTGTTATTAACTATTTTCACTAATTAGAAGACTAAAAATAGAGAATAATTGACAATAGAAACCTCAATTTGTCTATTACAATGCTAATAGACGATTACGCTAAAGATGGCGGCAAGGAACTTTTTACCAAGATGCACCGCGTTCTTTGATCGAATTCCTATAGGATCGTTAAAGATTCGTTATTCGAATGCAATGCATTTTGTAAAAAGTTCCTCGCCGCCATCTTTAGCGTAATCGTCTATTGCCCTTAATTAGCAAGAGTTGCAAGTGAAGTTAAAAAATTTCTGTAAAAATATCTTCCCAATCTTTCAAATGTTTCATATCTTTAAAAAGGTGGGTATAAAATTATATGACATTTTTCTTTGCATTAAATGGCTTGAAAGGAACTGATGGAACTTTGTTTCTTTGAATCTGCCGTGGGAATTTTTGATATCTTGATTTGTTTCAAAATGGCGGCAATCTAATCATTTTTGAAAAAATTCATGGAAAATTTTGAACACATTTCCCAACAGAGGAAAGAAAACCATAGTTTACGAAGGTCTAAAATATGGTCGCAAGCAGAAATCTGTAGCTTTTCTGGTTTAGGATTTAGAATTTTGATGACGTCATAGCCTGTAATTTAACAGATGTCGCCATTGTGACACTAATCAAGATATCAATAAATTTTCATGGCAGATTTACGGCAAAAACCCCCAAGTTCCCTCCAAGCCATTCATTTCAAAGAAAACTGTAATAGAATTTTACACCGATCTTTTTGAAGATTTGAGCCCTATGCTACACTCTTACTTGCTACTTTTGGCTAAAATTCTGCCTGTTATCTCATGTTAATCTTGACAAATTTTGCTTTTTAAAGGGAATGTAAGCATATAAAAGTGGCTCAAGCCACTTGCGGTCAAATTCTAGCCTATCAGATATCAGTATTTCCTGTTGACAAAGATAAATTACCCAAATATGGTGCGGCACGTATTACGGCCTATTGTATTGGTAAGGTTATTTTTATCAAAGGCTTAAACTTATATATGCTTAGATTGCTTTAAGTCGGTGTGTCAATTTTCACAATTTCTTGTAGGTTTTGGTTGCCTAATGACCCACGTGACTAATTAACCTATATTGTTAGCTTTGTAAAACTAAACAAAGGGGAGGGGGGTGAAGAACACCCTTCGGTCGAAAATATTAAAATTTAAAAATCGTCCTTCTTCTGCCTTTATCAGTTACCATTGAAGAAACTACAAAAACATTTCCACGAGGTTCTATTAAAATGTATTTCACATCCCCCTACATCCCTTTAAAGTCCGCCAAACAGAACTGATAGAAGATATGTTGAGGGAATATTCCGCTCGTAGGCCCTACATTCCAGTTAACTTTCTCTTGTAGCAAACCTTGTATCGTTCTTCGTCTACCCTTATCATTCACCATCGAAGCAAAAACATCTGATACAGTTATTTCTCCTTGAGCAGTTAATAATACCTCCACCCATTCCTCGCATTCATCGGGTGTCTTGGCAGCAAAAATGATCTCGTTCGTAAGTTGATGCTGTCTCGTTTTCAAACTAAATAGCGACTCCAGTTCTAAGGTTCCTTTTGGAAAATTAATTGCCTTCCACTTGTGGCATTCATAGCCTGTTACGATTTGTTTACAGTCTGTTCTCATGACGAGGCTTTGATCCAATGCTGTGTGTCCTGGCTTTCGAAAGATTGAGAAACGGCCATCTTCGTAAAGAACGCAATATCTTTTCTTCCAATCAGTGAACAAACTGTCTGAGTACTTGAAAAGCCAGCCACTTTTAATAGCCATTTCGTTGAACACATTTGCAAACTTCTTTTCGTATCTTACCAACGACAGAACACGAGAAAATAAGTTTCGAGAACAAGTCGAACTGACCCGCTCGTAGGCCCTTACAAACAGTCTCTTTCAAATAATTTCTTTTTTACAAATAGTTTCTTTCACTCTCCCCGATTGACTTAGCAAAGAGTGTGGCACAGCAAATGGCAAAAATATCTGGAATTTACCATCCCACAATGTGCAGAGTTACAGTATAATAACTAGCGCATTTAACCGTGCACACAAGAGAAATAGGGTGAATATTTGAGGCCAACGGATGCTAGATAACGTAAAGGATATAACAGCACTACTAGGAATTAAAGAGACACAGCAGCCACGAATCATTTCAGTCTCTCAAAACAAATTCCAGTAATTCCTTTACCATATTTTCCATATTTTTCACTTTAGTTTACAAAGAAGTTGCATATTGCCAGTTGTTTGTTCTGTTACTTAGTATTTTCCAAAAGGAACCTTAGAGCTGGGAGCTGGAGTCGCTATTTAGTTTGAAAACGAGACAGCATCAACTTACGAACGAGATCATTTTTGCTGCCAAGACACCCGATTAATAAGCTAGAATATGTATCCAACGTTAAATGAAGTAACAAAAAAGTTCACGAACTGAAAGTAAAGCCTTGTTCAGAATCGAGCGCTCTCAATTTCTATTCAAAAATGAAAGCTTCATTTTGAGTAGACTGATTACACGAGTCTCAATTTTCTGCATTGAATTGGATAATCTTATGGCTTCATTCTTGTATGAGTGAAAATGAAAACATCAGATTAAAAACGTTCAACAAATCAAAGGAATCACGTCGTCCGTCCACATTTTGAGGATAAATCCTTATACATCACAGAGGAGCAAGCAAAACTTTCATATGTTGCAAGACTGCTGGGATTTAACCAGACCAGACGTCTAAGGGTCATCTTATACATCTTATAGTGGATTCACACTTTCCCATTCAGCATCAACACAAGGGCACCAAATGTGTATGAGTGTTAAAGACCCATTGTCGACCATGATCCTTTGTGCGCAGAATGAAAAATAAGACAAAGAGAATTTAGGCCCAAAACGACTTTTAGATAACACGAAAGTCGACTTTGGCACCAGAAAGGATCATGGTTAGCAATGGGTCTTTAAATATTCATCAGTAATGACTGAACCACCTCAGCCCATTGTGGATGTGTTTGAAATCATCTCATTGGTAGTGAGCCATCTTATTGCTAATCAACGACATCACTTTCTTGTCAGCAATGTGCTGATCCATCTTACGCACAGAAGGTTTATTGTAGAGCTTCAAACGGCTGAAAAACTATTTCTTTCCCGTACACTTTCGATGTAAATTCCTAAACTACAGCTGAAAACCTATTAGGCCATTTTTGAAAATTGGTATAAAGTAAAAAAATGGTAAAGGAAGGGGTATGCTTTTGAAGATTGCGTAGCACGCCCCCAACCAATCTGGTCGGGGCAACCACGTCTCTCATCCGAACGGGGAAAAGTTGTCATTAGGCCTACAAAGGCTACAAGTGGAACAACGTCTCTGCAAAATATGCCAGTTAACTAGTCAAAGACGAATTTCACTTTTTGACAATATGCCCAGCATATGATAATTTAAGAGCTGGCCTACTATCAGCTGCGAACGTCGAGCTATCAGACCCAGAGACACAGTTTTCCAATATTATGAGTAGCAAAAACACTACAGTTATTACTTTCCTGGCTAAGTTTATCATGGATGCTAACAAACTGAGAGACTCAATCCAAACTGCGACCTAGATGGGCCTAGCTTGAAGCTTCCAAGACGCCTAAACCCATTCTTTTCGTTTGTCGTTCTACACTTCATCACAGTTTTATTTGATTTATTTTAGTTCATTTCTCTCTTATTTTAGTTCACATTATTGTTATTGTTATTGTATTTTGTATTAGTTTCATTGTGTTAGTTTATTTAATTCAGATTAGTTTAGCTGCCATGCCTGTAATATCAGGTAGAGCATAATGCCATGATGATATATGTTAGACTGATTACAAGTCATAGTTCGCTCCTCCACCAAACTAATATACCCTCGGTTTGGTCGGCTGGAGTCTCGTTTTGGCAAGCGATAACTGGGACTCATGTGATCAGTCTAAGTTGTCAAAGGACGCCTAGACTTGCGCCAAATCTATCTATTCAGTCCGTCTTACCGTTCTTTTTTCGGTAGTTCCTGGACCCGCCATTCATTACATTTTTCGTTTGCTTTATATTATAGCCAAAAATGAATTAGACTTCTGCCACCAAGGCCCAAGGGTAAGAGCAACAAGTTACGGATCCGAGACTATCAAATATAGAGGGCAACGTCTTTGGCTATGGCTATCTCTTCCTCCTCACATAAGGAATGCTCAATCTATCAATGAGTTTAAGAAAAAAATAAAAATTTGGAATGGTGCTGAGTGCTCATGCAGATTGTGTAGGACGTTTATACCACAACTTCGATTTCTGTGATACCATGATTTGATACAGCTTTCATTTCATATTTCGGACATTCGGATTTTTAACAGCTCAGATTTTTATATTGCTACGTTTTTAATTCTGTTTTGAAATTTAATACCTTGTATTTGAAATCTTATTTATTTAATCATGTATATATATTTATTTATTGGACTTGTATTAGTTTTTAGCAGTTGGTTTGGATTAGCTAGTTTAGTAATTATTTTTAATTTCTACTGTACATAGCTATGTAGCGCCAACTTTAAATAAATCGATTATTATTATCATTATTACTACTATTATCTGCCCATTTGACGTTTTGAATAGAGGAACACGCAAGTCAGCTTCAGTGTTTCTTAGTCTCAATGCATTATGTGCTGAGTTTTTTACACATAACTACGGCAGATGTTCAGCAGCAAGACCAACACTCCGTCAAGAGAGCGAGAGTAGGAAGCCAGACTTGACACCACGATTCCTGCCTCTGCGCAGGAGGGTGCTGAGGCGGGTCCATAATTCAAAGCAATTTGACCGAAAAGGCGGCTGAACAATCAATGATACAAAAGGACGTAATGCACCATTGTCGGAAGCCTGCATTATTTGCAAAATATCAACTTACATAGCGACGCTATTGTCCTGAACAATAACACCCATGGACACCGATTGCAAAGACATATCTAATGGAATTTATCCTTTACAAAAGCTAAATCATGTAAACAGAAAGGAGAAAAGGGAAGACTGTAAAATGGCAACAAAAAGCGGATGGTTGCATCAGTATTCCGGCAAACTGGGAAAAACCTGGAAAAACAGATATTGTGTCCTTTACGAAGATGGCTACCTATCTGTATTTCATAAGCCAGGCCATGCTTCGACGGAGAAGCGAATTTTATTGAAGAGAGCTTGCAAACAAATTTTAACAGGTTGTGAAAGTTACAAATGGAACTCGATTGATTTGCCAAAGGGAGTTGAAGAACTCGATTGTTTGTTCAGCATAAAAGTGAAAAAAGGAAAGATGACTAAAGTGTACTGCTTTGCAGCCCAAAGTGTTACTGATTGTGAAGATTGGGTGTCTTCTCTAGAAACTGCCATGTTCAAGACTGCAATGCTAGGAGGAGATCACGTTGGTGTTTTTGCCGAGGCTATGTTGCAAGACAAAAAAACTTGAAATGACATTTTAACGAGAATTTTCAATTTAAACGACTATCTGATTCATATGATGCACATGATACCAAGATGAAATAAGGAGAACTTGATCATACCAAGGAGAAAATATTGTAAGGATACTTGTAGTTGTTGTAGCGGCCCACACGGTGTTAATTTTGTCAGAAAACGCAATGGTTTGGTATCAAAATGTTCGTCAAAACATCCGTCATTTTAGCAAAATCAACTTAAAGGGCCCTGGTCAACATCGATGCTTTGCGCGCATAAATCGCCCTCGATACCCTGTGTTTTTGAGTTTCTGATGTTCAGAAACTAATATGGCTGCTCGCAGTAAAAGGGATGGAGAAGGGTTACAGTAATTCAGAGCATACAGTAAGAATTTTTAATGGAATGGAGAATCAAACGAACAAATTGCAACAGTTTATGAACTCTGAAACCACCAGGGTATCGTATTATTCGTAGTTTTTTATTTTTTCGATTTCTTTCAAAAAGGATATCAACGGTTTCCATTCCTCCGAATATTATGTTGATAATAGATTGCACTAGCAGAACCAGCAGGGACTTGAAGAAAAAAAAATAATAAAAAGGAACTGTCCAGGTTTCGAACTCGGGTCGCGTTCGTGAAAGGACCACAAGACGACCGCTTCGCCAACCAACCGTTAGCTAGCCTGAACGCTGGAATCGTACATTATCTTGATAATAGTCGAGGGCCGCAAAGCATCGATGTTGACCAGGACCCTTTAATGGGCAAAAATGCCAACAATCTATTATTTTCTTCATCAAAAAATATCTATTATAGGTTTCCTGGCATTTAACAGCACAAAAAGTCAAAGTGCAGGCTAGTGCAGGACGGGTCATTGGTGAAAGGACTGAGGTTATCTAGTGGTCATCTTCATAAATAATCAATGAATGACGTAAATATTTGATGGGCTGTTCATACGCTGTGTAGTTCTATTTATTAATTATAAGGCCTACCTACTGCCGAGGGGCAAGTCACTCCCAAAAATCTCGTACATCTTTTGCAAAAATCCTTTCATTTTCCAGAAAAATCCATCAAAATCCGTAAAATCTTTTCTTATCTGAAAAACTCTAGGACGCTTTTTGAATGAGTGAAAAGCCCCTCGGCGTACTAGATTTTGTGACATCTAAATCTCTCAGACTTTTCAGAGATTCTTAAAGGTGGCGTGAAGCGAAATTTTTTATTGATGTAAATGAATAGCGCAGTTGAATGAAAAAGAATGTCGTTTAAATTTTTTTGATACCTCATTTCGTTTTCAAGTTATCCACTGATATTAAGTTGCAGATCATGACGTCATTTTGTTTGCAAATTACTAGGATAACATATGGAAATATAACTGTATCTGATTTTTGAAAGGTTACAGTGGTAAGAAATATTTCAGCTGAGCTGAATAGATGTTATATAAATTGCCTCATAACTTA
>REGL01000283.1:120742-149842 GCA_004194395.1 Aurelia aurita complex sp. Pacific
ACGGGGGTGTGCGGAAAACCTCTCCACACCCTGTACCCTGTCGCATAAAAAATAGGCCAAAAGTATACCCTGTCGCATAAAAATTTTGCCTCTCAAATACAGTGTAGAACCCAATTTTTGCTTGTGATACCCTGTCGCATAATTTTTTTTACCTATTATAATACCCTGTCGCATAATTTTCGTTAGAAAAGGACACCCTGTCGCATAATTTTTACCGTAAAAGGACACCCTGTTGAGCGGCACATCCCGTCTGGTCAAGTATGGGAGTACCCCCCCCCCCCGGGCGCAGTATCAACTCCCTCCCTGCTCCCCTTGGTGGTGGCCAAATATCGGCCTTTCTTTCAAGTGAAGTAGCTGTTGACAGATTCGACGTATGTCCTTGGCGGAAAATTTAACCTTCGGCTCCCCCGGGACCTGTTACATTGGTACTCAAGTATTTATAAAGCTTGGAATTCCTACCACTTTGAAACATTTTGTTCGAATTGCAAATTTCAGGAATTTGAAGCTTTTGCAACATTCAACACACTCTCGCTCGTCGTTCTCGCAAAATTCGCATTTGAAGCATAAACAAATTATTCCTTTTGCAACCAAACACAAACATTTAATATTTGGCTTTAAAGTTATCGTAGATAAAATGTTTTGTTGATTTAGCGTTCGTAGAATCTACTTTTAGCGGCAAACCGTGACTTCAACAAGTGGCAGACAAATATAGCTTGCAATAAACAGAGGAATTTTAATGACAAAGAGATGAAATAACCCCTTTTAATATCCATTAATTGAAAGTAAAAGAAGGCCAAATCTTTTCAAAGAGCGTCCAGTAATCCTATTATCTGAAATTTGCAACGAAATTCGAAATATCCACAATTGGACGTAAAATTCGCGAACAAATGATGAAGAATCTAACTCCGCGAAAACTGCTTCTTACATACAGCTTCTCAGCTGACTGCAAACAGAAACTCTCTGTAGAAAAACTAATACAATGTTCCTGAAAACAGCATGATAAAAATGCAATAATCTATCTATTTGATTTTCAACTTGATCAAACATGGATCAAGTTGAATATTTGCGATCAAACTTGGCAGAATATTTGCGATCAAACTTGAAGTTTTCGCGACCAAAACAAACCAGCTGAGCAACTGTGAATAATATGGTTGTGTCAATAACGCATTTATTTACAACGCAAATAAAACTACAACAGTTGCAAGAAACGTATCAACTATTTCGCAATGAATTAAACTATACATTGCATGTAAAACATAAACAGCCTGGAGTGGACATAAACAACTCATAAACATACACACCATTCTGCAGCAAATTCCTCTCCAAAAGTATCCAAAACGTAGTTGTAAATAAGAATGAACAATCACGAAGGGGCGATGACTAACGATCATTATAAAAGCCACCGCAAAATGAGGATCAAAAAATCAAAACAGCATTCCACCAGTGATCAGTAACTGTGATACTTCTTTGCAAAATATTCGAGCTTGATCCCAAAATATTCACAATTTCAAAGCCTTCCCAGTTCCTGTCTCAGCAGATAGTGTAATTTAATCTGCCGGTAATTCATGGGTAGATATCTCTGTGTAACAACTCTGTACTGTGAACCAAACAGTCCTTCAGTGTCCGTAAACAACCCTGCGACAAAGATAGCTCAGCATGCGAACATAACTGTGCTGAAAATCTCGTCAAAAGCACAAAGAAATGGATTACTTCCACGGGGGTTCACGTCGTCCAAAAGCCCGCCAAAAGCATGGGTAAAGAATGAATGCAGCACAAGAGGCAATGTTTCAACCTCTCTAAAACTACTGTATTTTGCCAATTTTGCTTGTCAAATTTTGTAGGGATGGAACCTTGGAATTGGGCATCCTCACCGAAAGATGCATCAAATACATACCATAAACTCAACAAATCATCATCTCTTACGACAAACCGTCATCTTAGGAAGAATCGAGAACAACCGGGGCTCTAGAATACTATGCTGAGTTGCGTGCAGACTAGGCTAGGCCAGAGCGGGCCAAAGCAGGACCAAGAAGGGTACATGATGAGGTAAATAGCAATAGCAGACAAATATTCAGACGGAAGCATACTGTATTATACATCAGCCTAGTAGTTTAAAAGATAAACTAATACATCAGTAGTAGTTTAAAGAGAAATAAAAATATATGGTGAGATTATTGAGGACTTGGCAAATCGAATTCCATTTAGGTTCCCAAAATTAGTGATCCTGTAAAGATACACTTGTGTAGCCAAAGAGTGTAGAATAATTTAGGCCATGCCCAAATTCCATCAATCTGCAACGGAGGAAGGGAGCTGGGGCAGAGTCTAAATTTGCTATGCTGCTACTGCTGTGGACTTGCCCATGTCTTGTACGACCACGGCAAGTCCACTACTGCTGCAATGAGCAACAGGGTCTTTTGTCGTACACGCATTCTTTTTATAAGAAACTAAGAATTTCGGTCAGTACTGAAAGTTTCTTAAAATTATCGGATTTTGAGTACTCGAAGTTTCTTGTGGGTTCCTTAAAAGTTCCATAACAATCTTCATGTTCACTACCTGTGCCCTCTGAACATTTCAAAACGTTTTTTCAAGCCTTTCCTATGTTTGTACTTTACTCAAGTACCTTCCTGTAATATGAAACAGGAAAGGAGTGAAAATAAAGTAAAAATATGTAAAGGATTCTCTTTGTCAAAATGAATGGTTTCTTAAGTTCTATTTTCCCAGTACTGGAGTTTCTCAATCTATTGGCGATCTGAGAGTTGAGTTTCTTATGGGCAGTTTCTTATAAAAATACGTGTATTGGGATGGTCTCCGTCATATAACGAAAGGCCCTGGGGACGAAGATGACCACTGACCCATCGAACTTATTCATGTAAAATGGTCTTGTCTACAAAACAACCCCCGTCGATTTCTTAAATGAATTCCCTTCCCTTGGATACTACCACATTATTCAACAGTCTCAACAAAAATTGGTCAAGGAACGGAGGTCAGGCGCCTACGCATTAGCTTTCCGTCGGGTTGTTCGCAATGAGTGGTTACCCAAGCAACGACATCCAATCCAAAATGGCGGATCCAGGCAGCAACGCTACTTCATTTGGACCTAAATCTTATTTGTGGCCTTGGGAAATGCTTGTCTGAACGTTTACATTGGAAGATAGCCATACAGCATTCACAAACGAAAGGGAATTCTGTTCCATGTGCAAACAAGGTTGTTGTCATTATCTCAAGGTCATGGCTCACAGAAATCAAACGTGCTTAGCCAAAAACCATAGAAATTGACCAGCTTGTTCCAGAAAGAATTTGGTAAAATGATATATTTAAAAGCCTCTGTCTGATGACAAATTAAAAGCCTGGTGATTAACGCCACTTGGAGTCATTTTTCAACCTTGAAGAAAGCTGAAAGAGCTGGTCTGTCTCATTCTCAGGTATATTTCCAGACAGTTTGTCTGAGTGGAGAAAAAGAGTTTGCAAACCGCGATATCTCCTTCAATGGTTCGGGGTTTCAGGGTCGTTTGCTTACTCTGATCATGTTGATAAATGATTATATTCTGAAAATTTGGTTTGCTGTCATTGTGTGGCACAAAATTGATGTATTGTTTGTAAATGTCTTCTCAGACGATCTCTTGGGCTTGGCTTTCACATTTCTGGCTCAAATTCAGTTGCCCCTTGCCCTCCTCCAAGAAGGGTCAAGCCAACAGCTCAAACACAAAATTAATTTGATTGGATAGCAACCATTTGAGAATCTATGCATTTTACAAAAGTCCATGTTGCTGATCTGTAATTTCATTTTATTTTACGAGATTAAACATCATTAAAGGCACAAAACTTCAGAACTGCATTTTTCTGATTTACGATTTTCTGTGATCGGTGTCTGAGGGCAAAAGGTTCATTTATCTAATGCCAATACAAATCAGGAAGATTCCCTGCTCCCATTGCTTGTGCTAGTCTTTCCATTTCCGTCATCTGCTAGGTATAGTGCCGTGCCCGACCTTTTCTGTTATGATTTAACCACATATTGTCCTTTTTGGGTCAAATATATGAACATTGCAGGGTGCTGCATCTCAGTAGTTATGTATGTCTGAATGCAGCAGCGCTGTCTACATTAGCACTCCTGGGTTGCCTGAGTGTCATACCTAAGCATGGCCTATAATGCGCCAGTAATTTGGCCTAAAACATACTGCCTTGTGGCCAACCTCGTTCACAAGGGTATCTGTTGTTCTTAATAGGAGGCTAGACCTCAATGCAGGCGTTGCAGTTTACGGAAAACCTTCATTGCCATTTAGTACGAGGTTGGCCTTGTGGCCTGAAATATCTTTATGCCCACTGCGTTATCTTTATTCATAAAACTGCCATATAACCTTGATAATATGTCGTAGTTCCTTCGTTCTTGCTTGCTCTCGACTTTCCCTAAATGCCATCATTACTCGAATCAAATTCAAACTGCCTGCGTACCTCTGTCAACTGTAAGCTCCCACGCAACATGGGTAAAACTATCCTTTAGGCCCGGGGGTCTACTTAATACATTGAGCACCCGGGGATGTGCCTGCCAATAGGGCCCCATTTTCTGTTGAAAATTCCAGGACAGGATTATACCTTTTGTGTATTTATTGTGCAGCAATACCAGTTCAGGGTCCATACTCTTAGTAGATTGTTGATGGACATCTGGAACGAGTTCAGGGGCATCAATGCAGGGACAGTAAACAGTCCACACTTTCGATGAAAGAATCTGTGGTTTATCTTGCTATTTCCCTTTATCTTCTCTGCTTCTAAAACTTTTATCAAAACAGCTCTGCTCTGCTCTCCTCCGCCGATTTCTGGTTCCGTAGTTCCAAATTCCATGGCTCTTGGTTCCATAGTCCATGGTTCCGTCGTCCATATTCTTTTAAAAGAAACGGGCCGATAGCTCTGCTCCAGGCATGGGTTGCTAGACGCCGTATGTGTGCTTACTTACATTGACTTCGTTATGAGAGTGATTTCCTTCTTTAACAGCGTCTTTTTCTGTTTCCTATCCTTCAACAATCATTTGAGTTCAATGATGAGCCTAACCGCCATCGTTCTTTCGATATCTCCTCCGCAGTACTAAACAATATTTCCTCCGCAGATACATCAGCGCTCCTCCATAGAAGCATACCATTAGGGTCTAACAACCCATGCTTCGGGTTGCTAGGTTCCACAGAAACGGTCTAAAAAATCACTTTCCTGGCGTCCAGGACTCTCACGCGAACGCGGTCAAGTTAATGCAGGGAACAACCATGCTGATTCTTGAACATAACTAGTTTGCAGAAGAGTGTTCGCAAAAGAGTGTTCGCAAAAGAGTTGAGCAGCATATTTACGACCGGCGACAATCCGCGCCACTAGCCAGCTACAACAGTTGTTACGGCTTATGGAAGGATTGGAAAATAATTCTAAACACATTCAAAGCTACTCCTAACACATATTGAGACGCGACCATGACGTCTCTTAGTCTCAATTTATCAGTTCACATCTTTGAGTGATTTTAACTCTTGAAATATCACCCTCAACAGAGGTTACGCTCTCAACTCATAAGTCTACGGAGCTGCGCCACAGATGGCGTGTGAGAAATTTTGATGTCAATCCTTTTCGTCCAGAGAGGAATGCAACTATCAATCAACCAGCACCCATATGCTTTTGACACAAACGACATTGATCATAAAGCATCTTTACACTAGACTCACTACATAGTACAAGTTATCGCGACAATAACACTTTTTACACACTCAATTGAATTGAATTGTTCTCCCAATTATTCACATCAAAATTTGGCAACCGCCATGCACAGACCGTTGGAAATTCTTGTTGCTGTGGTGAAGCTCATGGAATTTAATTGCGGCCTTCAAAGCCAGAAAATGCTGGTTCTGTTCTAACTGAAAGGTTGAGGAAACTTTCGTCGTGATACTTCAGGAAAAATAATATAGCTTTTCTTCTTGGCTATTATTACAAAAAACCTCAATTTTGAGGAATTTTAGCTTCGGTTTCATTAGCTGGTAACTAAGGCCATCAACCATTGCGCTGCTTGGGTTGCTTCGTCCAGTTGATCTGTAACATGGTGAACTCTTGCCGGAGACAAGGTGTTCCAAAGTTGCAACATGTCACAAATCCAAGCTAAAGAAACTGGAAAATAATAATTTTTGCTAATCTAGTAAACCAAAGCTAAAACTTAATCCAAATCAAGAACACTTGGTAACTATTAACTGGCTCGTATATCCATGGCATCTGGAGTATTTTTCGCGATATTTTTGGTTCACTGGTACCAGTGCCAGGGTGTTTCAAATTTGCAAAATGTCACAAATCCAAGTTAGAGAAACTGAAAAACTGTAAATTTTTGCCAAGTTCATCGATCAGAGTTAAAATTTAATCCTAATGACGAGCATTTTGGTAGCTATCAACTGGTCAGTAGGTCCATGGCAGGAAGTATACAGGGGCGGGCAAGTTCTGTAAAATATTTGACCCCATGTTTGTCCAGAGGAATTGGATAAAATAACCGGTGCTTTTATCAAATAGTACGACTTTCGTGCCCAAAACAACCAGTTTTTGGGACAAAGGTGAAATTTGAATATCATTCTTCCTATTCCATCAGTTTGTCACACAAATAAAGTTTCCCAACCTCCTATCTAATCAAAATTCTGAAGTTTACCTGTAAGCTGGTTCTCCCTTTGTCCGCCAAATTTAGGCAGAAAAGACTAGTATTTCAAATTTTTCACATGAGCGGTTCTACCTTTGTCCGCCAAATTTACGGAAAAAAGACCAGAAATTACAATTTTTCACTAAAGCGGTTCTACCTTTGTCCGGCAAATTTCCGAAAAAAAGGTCAGAAATTCAAATTTTTCACCGAAGCGGTCCTACCATTGTCCTGCAACCGGTTTTGGGACACTTGTACTTTCATATCTATAATTACTACTTGCTTTGGTAAACAGTAGTAGGTCGAAACTACCGGTTTTGGGGACAAACATCGTCAGTGATACATACTGTTAAAAATTGTCCTTCAAATTGAAGAAAAATAACAGCGGAAATTTGCCATCAAAAACGACCAGTTTTTGGGACAAAGGTGGTTCAAAATTTTTTCATGAACTACCGGTTTTTTTCGGACAAAGGTAGGACCATCCTTCCCAGTGTGACATGCCCGCCCTTGAGTATATTTGGTGCACTTGTGCAAATGCCAAGATGTGCCATATTTGTAAAATGGCATCGATCTAAGTTAAAGAAACTGAAACTTTTAATGTTTGCCAAGTTAACAAAAGTTTCCACTTGTCCCTAACGAAGAGCATTTTGGAAACCACTAAATTGCAAGCAGGTCCATTGCCTAATTTCTGGTGCACTTGTGCCTATGCCAAGACATTCTAAATTTGCAGAATAGCATTAAGCCAAGTTAGAGAAGTTGAAAACTATTAATATTTGCCAATCTAATTATCAAAGTTAAACAAAGAACATTTTGGAAACTGGTAATTGGCTAGCAGATCCATGGCATGCAATATTCTGGTGCACTTGTGCCAGTGCCAAGGTGTTCCAAACTTTGGTAAAATAACAACAATCTAAATTAAAGAAACTGAAAACTATTAATTTCTGCCAAGTTAATCAAAGTTAAACTTAATCCTGACAAAGGAAGAGATATGGACAACGATTAACATTCTTCAGTGTGAGATTTCTTTAGTTATCAAGCCGTGGCTTCTGTGGGCTTCTAACATGAACAAAGCAGTAATCCTACTGCACACATCAATAACAAGGATTTTTCAGCTTGTACAGTCAAGAAGTCAATGTAGATGAAAGCTTAGATCTGGCAGTCTTATGTTTCTTTTCAAAACGATGGTCAGAGAATGATGATATCGATGAATTGGAGGAGAAAATAGAAACCCTCTTAGCACGAGTTCATTTCGTCGATCAATCTGTGTCAAAGAATAGTCCGTTCACAAGTAAGGGAAGGCAATGTCCCTTCCCCAATAGTGGTCGGGGATCGGAGAACGTTGATATTGGGGAATTATAGGGGGAAATAGAACCCTCTTAGCATTTCATTTCGTCCATCGATGTTGCATGGAATAGTCCGTTCACAAGCAAGGGAAGGCAATGTCTCCCCAACAGTGGTCGGGGATCGGAGAACGTTGATATTGGGGAATTATAGGGGGAAACAGAATCCCTCTTAGCACGAGTTCATTTCGTCGATCAATGTGTCATGGAATAAATGTCTCCCCGACAGTGCTCAGGGGCCAAGCAACGATATTATTGGGAAATTATAGGGAAAGACAAAAACCCTCGTAGCACGAGTTAGTTTGTCGATCAACTGTGTCATGGGATAGTACATCCAAAAGTAAGGGAAGGGGCCGAGGAACGATAAATGATAATATCAGTGAATCATGGGTGCAAATAGAAACTCTCTTTTTTATTTTGTAAACCAATCTGTAATGTGATCTTCCCACTGATAAGAATTCGTAGATGATGTTTCAAAGACACACCCTTAGTAACCAAACTAATGCACGGTCATTTAAATCACAGTGAAGAGTTTTTCACTCTTACATAAATCAAAGATGTGGCACGAGACCTCTGTTTCAAACGTTTTCTATTTCGGTGGTGAAACAATGCACCGACAACGCACAGGCACGCTCTGTCTTCGACTAACAAAACGGCTTACATTTTCCAAAAGAGAACAAATTTCTCTTGAAAAAAACTTAACGATTTTTAAGATCCAAACCGGAGAAAAGGACTTTCGCACTGAGAAGAACTTCGTTTTGATCAAAAGAAAATAACTTTTGATATCATGTAGGAAAAACAGCAATCACGAGAAACTTTCCCAAAACATTTTTTTTGCAATTTTAGCAAGCACACATATTGACTATCGCTGTTGCTAGACTCTAACTGCTTCTCACACATCTTATGCTATGCATATCGAACGCTAGTACTATTTAGGAGAATTTTGTCCAACTAAAATTGCAAAAAAAAATTAAAGACCAAGTCGAGTGCAAAGCGTTACAAACATATTTCAACTAAAAGGCTCCAAGCACAAACGCAGTTTTAAACATTTGAATACAGAAACACCAGAAAAACCACAAAGCAACGCAAAGACGATGTCTGAGATTGAACGCATAATTGCTAATGTTTCATTTCATCTCGACCTTTCAATCTTCTCCACAGCTAACTGGCTAACTAAGGAACTCAAACAATCATAAAATCGTCTCGATTCAAGCAATATACTAACCTGACATTTTTCTGCTCTCTATGTATCTTAACTCCAAAGCATACAAGCCAGAAGAAAGCAGCCACACCAAAACCTTAACGACGATCCAGACAAATGCTCTAGACGATCTATTCACCAGTCACCACTGAACCAAACGTAGTATGGAACGAATATAATCACGTTCGAAATCACATCCAATATGAGTCAAATTACATGGTCAGAGAACAACAAACCGTCGCAGTTCTCTACAAAATTTGTTGGGGAGACGAGATCACTTTGTCCGAGGAAACTTACGTGTCCCCCCGCGCAAAGGGTTTAAGCGCATGCGCTCTTAAGAGCTTCAACCCCAAAACGCTACTGCGCATGAGCTTTAACCTACTGCACGGGGGAAGCATGCGCTTCATGTTTATCGACGTGATCAAAAGGATTTAACATGTAAAGCCCACAGTAACCACAGGTGAATCAGAGGTGGCTAAGATTTCAACTTCGGTAATTCAAATCACATTCTTTAAGAGTCTCAAATACAAATGAGATCAACATACGAAAACAAATATCTAAAGAGCACGATTTCAACATTTCTGCTTGAACCTGTGGCTAGTATTTCGAATTCAAGACGCATGCAAGTAATATGCAGTTTTACCATGCATTCTGAAAATAATTGCTGTCTCTTAGCATGATTCTAAGAAAACAATTTCTCGCAGTAAGTTGTGGATCAAGCGCAGCTTTAGGGGTCGATTTCAGCAGGGGCATGGACAAGTAGTACGCTCATCACAAAAAAGGGTCGCTACCTGCCTGCTTTAATGAATACTTGATAATATTCTCGCAATACCATAGACAAATTCTTTAGATCGATGTTGCTCGCGACGATGGAATAAGAATGACTATGATAAGGAGAATGATAGAATGACTGTGCAATACGTAACTTTAAAGATCATTGGCAAGTTTTGCTACTAATTACTATCCAACTTTTCCTTTTCAAAATCGCAATCGAAGCATTTCTGCACGCCTATTCTCAGTTTTCAGGCTCACTCTAAGCCTCAGTCTGATAAATTGCTCCTCCATTGCCCAAGCGGTAGATCGTTGGTTTTCTACCTCGCATCCGAAGGTAGCTTGGGATACTACGAGAAGCTAAGCCAATCGAAGCAGCGTCCTCATCTTTCCTCCTGATGTGAACATACCTCATGACACCCGTTAGCATTGAATCAAAGAGAGCTGCAGACTCTCACTGCATATTAGTAGCAGATTGCGACAACGGGGGGATTCGAATCACCTGCGATCAGATTTGTAGGCCAACGCGCTACGACAGAGCTTCTCCTGCGCATAGATACAAGTTGTTCAAGCGAATCGAAACATTTCCTACTCCAGCTGCATTAAGCTAAGGTCAAGTAGCATCACTAAATAGAGATTCAAGTCGTGCTTCGTTAAACGTTCTTTAATAAAACGGAAATGTGTACTGAAAGCTTGAGCTGCTTTTAGAAATATCTCTCGATGGGCAAGACCGCTAAGAATAAAGATAATCTAGGCCACAACATACCTTTACACGAACAATGGTCTTCGAATGAAAGGTCGAACGCCATATGATCTGAAATAGAGAAAAATTCCTTCTTAACATTCAACAACATGCAGAGTTAAAAACTCCTTTGATTGAAATTTCGGAAAACTTTCGAACATTGAAACATCGGCAAAAAATCTCAGCTTCGACCAAAGTTTGCACAAAAATTCTTACGGCTTGACAAAATGTTCTGGTTATAAAGATGCTAGACTTGTTTCCCTGCGTTCCTTGACTTAAACGATATCACCTCGGTCAGTCAACCAAACCTCATAATATTACACTGAATATTTGGCCCCGTTTAGGCCCTCGCCACAAGAGCTTGTGGCACCAATCAAATGGCAAGATATATGATGAAGAACGACATTTCCTGAGATCCCTGCTCTGAACTCCGGGGGTGGAGGTGCCCAAAATTCAGCACGGGTATGAACGAAGCTGCAAACACAGGGCTGTTGCATAACTGAATGGGTCACAGTCAAGGTGACACCCAAAATTGGACTATCATCGAAAAACAATCATACCCAAAACTGGAACTTCAAAACCAAACAAAATTGGAACTTCAGCCAGGCTTACAAATGTATATCACCTTACGGAAAATTGTAAAAACCACAGGCGTCTTCGATTTTGGGCACCTCCACTTCCAGGCTCTGAACCTTCAATACATGAGAAAGTTGACGATGGAAGAACGCAACCGCTTGCTACGGGAAGCCGCAATAATTCTCATTAAAATCCTACAAGCATGACTTCTACAAGAATATTATCAACGAAATGTGAAGGCCAAAAAAGAAACATTACCAAATGGAAAACTAACGAGATATGGCAGCTAATGACCCAAAGTTCTGATCAAATATAAATAAGTAAACAGATAAAAATTACCACAAACCACACACCAAGTCAAGTAATTCTCCTCTCGTAAAAAACGATATTGGCTGCTGCAAGAAAATATATCTTTCGTCTTAAATCCCAATTCGTAAACAACTTTCCTTCATGCCATTCTATCCAGATTCCTGACAGATAGCATTGCCTTGTAAATCAATGCATTCGTGTTTATACAAAACACGCAGCTAGTCACAAACAAACAGGCAAACCAACAAACAAATGCAGCACTCCAGCCAACAAACTGTCTTTTCAGTCAATGAAATCAAGCTCTTAGCATAATCCCGTTTATATTCATTTCCAATTTATTCATAGCTAATGCTATGAGAATTGTGATAGGCGCCATTTAAAAAGCAAAACGAGCTTCGTGTATGCAATAGATTTAGCGTGAAATCCCAAAAATCTTTAGCTCAGACAGGTTGCCAGCAAAAACCCTAATTCTGCGAGATTCCATTGATAGCCTAACAAGCTGGCAAAAAAGGCGACATCTTTTGAAACAGATTAACTTTAATTCTACATTATAAGGTAAAGATTTTATTACTCAGCGAGGGGTTCTTTTGGTAAGAGCATTTTGGATTTAGGTCGCTTTCAGGTAGCGAAGAGTTTATCATCGCTTTATTCTATTCTTGGTGGCCTAAAAAGGTTTATGTGTCGGCTAAGTCTTCAAAATACAATTACTGTCAATCTTTGAATTCTTGTCTTGCATGTTGAAGATGATATTTGCCCAAATGTAAAAGTAACAGTCACAACAATTATACATTCACTATTTTTTATCAGAAACCGCTTATAAGAAACGGTAGGCTCAATTCTTCAAAAGTTAAGAAACAACCCTACCTGAATTGAAAAAGCTAAGAAACTTTTGTAATTTACAATTTCAATTTTCCTATCGCAATCAACAATGTTTTTGGCAGTGTAAAGTTATAGCAACTGATTGGACAATATTCTGAGTGCGAGTTATGTTATTTACTTGTGTTGAGATCTTACTAAGTAATTTGGGAGTCCTTTAGACAAGACAAAATGAACTCTACACTTCCGGCATTAACAGTATAGGAAACACATAAGAAACTTTTGCTAGCAAAATGGCCTAAAAATTTAAGAAACTGCCTACCATCACCGGATCTTAGTTTCTTATAAAATGAGTGTATCATTTGAACGTAACAGGAATTAGAATATGAAAATCCTTTTCTTGTCAAATTTTGTTTTGTATGTCGAGAAACGGATCTGCATGAATCGTAGAAGCAACAAGATGTATGTTTTTCACGCAGAAATAAAAGAAACGAACCAACTAAAGTTGGTCTCAAATTAGATGTCATATGAGATTTGCTATTGCGCGAAATTACTCCTGCATAACACTTCAATTATTGTTATTCGCGGGCATTTTCACGAGACGTCTAATTTGAGACTACAAGAAATTGAATTTTAGCTGTAAATTACGAAACATTTAGAAAAAAGGGCTGAAATAACTCCTTTTTAAATACAATAATTCCCTTCATATAAGAAGCGGACCTTCATAGGGAATAGTTTCTCATCATTAGAAACCAGACAGCATTTTCTTTTCATCTTCTTATAAATGGTAAAAATTACGAAAACGGCTTCATTTTAATATTAAATTTGCTTTCTAATCTTTCATATTTGGTATTTAAACACATGAAAAGATATATATCGTAATTTACATATCTAGATCTTTAATGCATTACACCTTTGCTAATATTCAGTATGGTCCTATAGTCCGAGACTTGGAAAAATACTGTTGGGAAGTTTATTATTGGACACACAAGAAATCTGCCAGCTTTTCTTAAAGATATTTCCTTACATGTAAGAAAAGAAACTTAACAGCCTGATTAACAATTTGAGTTTCTTGAATGCGGGAAATTACTGCATCCTGTGTTTGTGTTTTCATACAGAAGTGGTCTCAAAACTATCGGAGTGGATAGGGCCTACAATCCAAGTTAAGACGAAAATAATTTAATAAAATCACAAATACCTTTGGGTGTTGACTCTGACATATGTTTAGCGGGAGAATCAATGCCGGAATCCGACGATAATGAAGTGAAGGCTGCCACGATATTTTCTTCTGCAAAACAAAAATAGATAGAATTAACACCTCAAAATCTCGAGACAGTATGCTGGTGTCACCATTGGAAAGTGCTTTCGTATCACGCGAACAGTCGTAAGTTGTTATTAGTAGATCATCTGTTATTCTTTTTTCGTGTTGTTATTAAATGGAGATGCTGCTCTTGTATGTAGCAATCTTTTAAAATGAAGTGAAATGTTTCAAAGAAAAAGCCAATGAATAAGTTGCAGAGGTATCGGATTAGGTGCTAAGTTGAATCATTTCAAAACAACGCATTGCGCAGAATATCATATGTTTTCTAATGTCTGAAGGCCTGTCTCCACTTTACGGTATCTGTGAGCATGTTCTGACTGATAACATCGCTGCTGTTAGGCTTTGCGACGCTCAAACTTCAATTAAATCGAACAATTCAATTAAATCGAAATTGCACAAGTGTTGCTGTCGCTGCGATAAATGGCACGATAAATGATTGAAGATTACTCATATCCCTACCTAGAACACCCAAACCCCTTCTGTATGTGTTGTTTTTAGCAGTTGTCTTCGTTTGTAATTATGTAATGTCTTACGGCAGCTTGCAATCAAAAATCGAATTTGCAAATTCACCATGTTTGGCTCTAACTTTCAAACCTACACTTGCAATTACCGTATTTGATTGCAAGCTACCTTCGCTTGTACCTTAGTTTTCCGTTTGTATTCAAACATTCCTTTTATTTGTAGTAGCAGTTACGTGTAGTTTGATGTAGTTCATTAATTATTTTTAGAATTGCCACAGGGTAGACATAGTATTTCGCTCCCTGTGACATCGTCTCTGTAGTATTGTAGCGTAGCTTGTAAGTATTGTAATTAGTAATATTGTTGTAAATTCTTAATGGAATAGAAAAAAATGACACTAAACAGGTACTCGAAGCGAATTCGATGGAGAATGGATTTTTGATTCCTAGAGAACAGGTGAATAGACTTTTCTAGATATTCAGGAACAAGCAGTGAAATCTGAATTTTCGACCGATTAACGAGCAAGCTTTTACTTCGATTGTTTACATTGGAAAATCTACCATTTACGAGAAAAAATTTGCTTGTTTTAGACCCTTTAACTAAAAGTCTAATCGCTGCACTAAGCATTAATAGAATCTTGTAGTTTAAAGGCACACTGTCGTGGCGCTGATTGGGTAGATAAGACAATAAAGAAGAATAAAATTAGGCAAGCTTCAGTAATTAAGCTGTACACTGAAATTCACGAAGGCGATAACGATCTGGTTCCCTTTATTCAAAGAACCAAGTATGACCCAACAGCATAAACGCTTGGTAATTATTCAGAGGCCAGGTTTTTTGTTAGTGATTTCAACATTATGACCAGCCAATCACAGCCGCGACAGTGTGCCTTTAAAGGTAATGTAAGCATATAAAATTGGCTCAAGCCATTTGCAATCAGATTCTAGCCTATCAGATACCAGTATTTCCTGTTGACGTAGATCAATTATCCAATTATGGGGCGGCACGTGTTATAGCCTATTGTCTTTGGGTGACTATTGTTAGGGCTTATATATGCTTCGATTCCCTTTAACGTGTGTTAGCTGTCTAAAAATTTTATCAAGCATTAATAGGATCTTGTTGTTTCAACAGAAGTTAGTTGACTCATATCTAAAAGGATGAAATATTTAGCCGCTATCTTGAAATAATTTACAGTAAATATTGAACTAAATATCGGGTTGAAATATGTCAAAAATTACTCCGTTGTTTATTGAGAAATATTCTGTTCGGCTTTGACTGGAAAGTCGGATTCTCGGGAATTCTAATATTGTTGTTAGCCTTTATTTGTATCGAAGTTCGTGGGGGTAATTAAAGTGAAGAATGATATATTTTGTTAATTGTTGCATTCAATTTCATTAAAAAATCTTGACTTTCTACATAATATTGGAGTGTCGTTCTAATTGTGGCATCGAGGATTGTAGAATCATTTACGGAAAAGAGTTGAATGATTACATTTAATATTTAAGTAAATATTGATCAAAAATATTTCAAAAATTGTTTCGTTGTTAGTTGAGATAATTGAAAAATAGAATCCTGAGGAATTCTAATACTTTTGACAGCCCTTGCCTTGGTCAGAAATATTGAGATAAATTAGATTTAAAAAACCTATTTTGGCACTTATGCTTCAGGACAATTCCCCTGGGTACCAGACTCTCTAATATAGAATCCTGTTTATGTTAGAGAGAGTCTGGTACCCAGGGTATAGGACAACAAGCTCGAAATGATTTATAGTAACTGTCACGAAAGTAGCTATGGGCAGAAAATACTCTACAATAATTGTTCGCTTTTTATTGGGATTTATTTAGCCTGCGCGCAGACTACGAGATGTTCTTCGAGGATTTATAGTAGACATTTTACCAAATGTTGCAAGACTATTTGGAAAGTTGCTTTTTTATTGATTGAAACTAATTGCGTTTCCAAAGAACTTACTGACTAAAAGCTCAAACTTCAAGAACTCTAAAGAATCAAAAACTTCATGACTCAACTATAGTGATGCAATTAAAATGGAAAATAACACGAAAGCCATTGCATACCTTGTAACTCCTGCTCAGTGGTAGGTTTGAATATGAATTCAACAGTACAGTTTGCAGGGAACCTTCTGTCTGCAATAAATTGATTTATTGATAAATCAATGAAGCAATTGAACTTGCATTAGTTGGTCTTCAGTCATATCAAAATCACAAATTTGGAGGGGGACTTCCCAGGACTACAAGGTGTCCCCAAAAATTGTGCCCTATTTATGTGGCTGCTGCGGAGGAGCTGTAAGTTCTACTGCTTCGTTCTTGATACCTTTGCATAGGACAGGCTTCAGCTTAGAGTTTGATACCTTGTTTTAGCAAATCAGACAAGTGGTTGCTCATTTGTGGCACAGAATGATTGTTTCAAAGACAGCACTTTCTTCGTTTTCCAAACCAATGGAAAAACACGTAAACTTTGAAAGAATGGGTCCTGCAAATTTGTAAATTTAAGGGTCAATGGTGCTGTGCTACCAGCAAACAATGCAATTAACCCTTTCTAAACTGTAGAAAAATTCCAACACAGCAACAGAACTGGACTTGCTACAAGTCTATCTTTTTGGTCCTAAAGAACGATGCTGTCCTTCTATCATTCACGAACCAATAGAGAGACTTGTAGCAAGTCCACAACAGAACCTTTTCTTGCAGTATTTACGTGTTTTCGGCACTTTTTGAAAACAAAGAACGTGCTGTTTTGGAAAAATATCATTTTTTCGTGTGCCATAAATCAGCAACCACTGGTCAGACTGCGTGAAACAAAATCTTATACTCTAAATTGGACTGGTCCAAGTCTCTCCCGTGATAAAAATACCTAAAAAACTGCCACATAAAGTCACCCCTGCGTGGGAGAGAAGGGAAGCCTCTGCGAAGGAAGTCTTCCGTTTTCTCCCTCTCTCCTTCACAGAGGTCACTACTTTGGTATTTGACGTTGAAGAGACTTGGGTAAGTCCAACTCAAAATTGAAGCTGGGCCTATGCATCAGTATGGAGAAGGGACCAATCAAGCGTAAAGCTCATCAGCAGTAGTCACACAAATGGGGCACAAGTTTTTTGGAAACCTCATTGAGTTATGAAAAGTTGCTGTACACTGTATCAGCTATCAATGACTTTCAACATGGGAAGTGTTTCTTATCAGCAAAGTCAATATTCGATAATGATACAAGTTAATTATTTTCAATTGCTAGCGATTCTACCTATCTTTATTGGATCGATATATAATGATAGTTGGAGCCAAAAATCCTTCATCTGCTTCATTCCAATCAGATCGCCCCAAGTGAACAGATAAGACAACTACTAATAGACCTTTTAACTACTCTGAAAAGAATCAGAATCGAACAACATTTTCCTACATTTTGTAGAATTTTCTAATGTGCAGTGCACAATGGTAATAGAAGCCCCAACGCCACTCGATCGAATGTTACCTATAAAAATGCATAAAAATAACGTTCGATCCAGGCTCTTTTGCAGACTAGCTAAGAGGTCTACTAATAAAATTGTTGCTATTTATTTTCCAAAGTGGGCGGACGGAACATTGCCTTGCAGCTGCAGAAACAATCGTTTTCATGGCGTCACAGTACTTTTTCATCAAAAATCTTGATCTCAAATTTATTGCAAAAGGCATTAAACTCTGTCTGTCTTATATTAGATATTACGTGAGATTTGAGATAACGAAAAACTAATCATGCAAAACGCTTCAATTTTTTTTTACAAAGTGACAATAAATGTCGAGAGAATAAATGTTTTTGTGCAGATACAAAAAGTCCAGGATTTAGAAACAGGCTCAGGCCAACAAAAACGGACCCAGCAAATCAGAGGCCATTGTAAAATCTACCCTAAAAAGGTCAATCTGGCAACCCTCGTCCGAAAGAAGAACTAGGTTTTCCAAGATAGAAAGAATTATGATGGTTCCCTCTTCCATGATAAACCACATATATGCTGCACGAATTCGATGTTTTTGGGCACTCCGTATGCAAAATTTTGCACGCACGAAACTTCAGCAAGAATAAACAGCTTGCACTAACATTCACTAACAAATAAAACAGGAAAGCACAATTTACCACAGAAAAATCGAGATCCAAACGATGATTTCCGACATCAACCACATTTTTGCTTCAGGGAAATTTAATCTGGGATTAAGAATCAAGACTGGATAAGCCAAAGATTTTCTCAGATAAGTCTTCCTGATTTGAATCCAGGAACACGATATTCCCATATCCTGTTTCTCTGCAAGGTTTTGACGAAAATAGTCTACTTTGAAATACGAATGACCAGGTTGGATGAAAAATAACATGTTGGCAAAGTTTCTCCGCTGATGTTGTTGAGGTTAAGACACATAGACGTAGGAACCAGGGGGCACTGGGGGCACGTGCCCCCCCCCCAGTGCAATAAACAAAGAAGTGCCCTTTTAATTTTCAGGAAGTGCCCTTTAGCTTGATGAAAAGTGCCCTTGAAGGGTCGTGCCCCCCCTTTAAGTTTGATCTGCTTCCTACGTCCCTGTAAGACATAAATGATGGCTTGTCTGTTCAAAACAGTCCTGGCTTTAATTACATATGTCCTGTTATTTCAAGTTTGTGACTTTTCCTTAAAGAGAAAAGGAGCCAGCTCAAAAGAAAGGGTCTGGGCAATCTACTGTTTTTGAAAATCTTGGAACGTGCAGTTCCATTGTATAGCTAACAATGGATGTGAAGGGTGTTTATAGCCTCTTCCTAGATGCCAGTCTTTAATGTGCCGATTCCCTAAAAGCTCTGCAAATTCTACCTTTGATATAAATCATATTCTCCCCGTGGAAATATGACAATTACCTAAGGTCAGGCTCTCGGAAAGAAAATAGAAAACGAAACAAAAAAAATGAAAGGCCTGATCTCTGCCAACAAAGTACCTGATGCTTCCTTCAAGCAATTGAAATTTTACACGAATTAATTCTGTAAAGTTTGTGAAGACATGACGCCGATGCTGGGACAACTAAATAACTACACGAGTTGACCAACCATTCCATAACCAATCTAGCTGAAACTATAATCTACCTGAATAACACATTCCCAATTAACAAGCAAATAAGCAAACGAGCAAATCAAACCTCGAGATCTTTAAGGCTACCACAAATGAAGATCTAGAATATAAATCAGTTACACCCAAGCTTAAGATTCTGCAGAAATCCAAATGTTGTTATGTGGTTGCTATCAAATTTAGGTAACCAAAGATTATAAATTAAAGCATCGGACACAAAGAGAAAAGAATGAAGGTAGCACATAATTTTACTGATTTTATCATTACTCACGTTCATGCGATCCCATCATCTGGTTTCCTAATTCATAATTTTCGCTTATTGCTTAATTTCATTTGCAAAATTCTATTTTAGTGTTTGCTCGAGTTTCTGTAATGTGCAGTTTTCACATGTCCATACACCTCATCGCGTATCGTTTCAAGTTCTCTAATTATCCTTGTTTAAAATAAAGCGAGTAAAAAAACCAGCAGCCTTTGCCATCGTTTGTTTTCGTTTTTATGAATTTCGTACATTCAGTTATTCTGGAGCTGTGCAGAACAAGTCGCTGACTTCGCACAAAGCATGCTGGTCTTTTTACTCCCTCCTTTAAACATTACCCACTGTAGTAGCATTGTTGCTGTTAACAGACAATTCTAGGAGTGGCATACGTTGTGACAATGAAACACTATACTGTTATAAATAGTGTATCGAATGTTTTTCCATCACTTTTCGTCTATCTCTGAAAACATAAGATATTCACATGAGACGCTAGTGCACACTGACGTCATGTTGATCAAAATTCAAGAATTACATGATATTTTTCACAATTTGCGGAATTATAGCCCCGAAACTCTCAAAAACTTGCAGAATCATGGATACCAGTTTTTCGGGTAAAATGGCACGTCCCCGTCAGATGGTATACCCCCCTCAAGAGCAAAATATGCTTATTGTTGAAACTTTATGCCCAACTAAAAATATTCTTTCCCTACAATAGGGTTAAAAAAATCTCACAACTATTCTGAATAAAGGCTCCCTTAGTAGAGCCTTACCTCGGTATCTACCTTATGTGAACGCTTCAAGTGCTCAAATCAAACATGTCAAGTGAAGTGAAACAAGTCCTGGAGCTTATAAGAGGGCCCTTCAATTAATAAAATATCTTCTCCTTGGAGGATTAACGACGGAATTTTAACAAGCACAAAATAATTAGCTTAATGCTACTTAAGACTAACTTTTAAGTGATAAAATGAGCTTTAATTAACTGTACCAATCACTTTACTGTGCCATTACTTGGATAATTCCGTAAACGCCGAACGGTTCATCTGTTGTGGTACTATTCAAAGACACAATCAATTAGAACCATCTTAGAACTAACAGCTTGAATCTGCAAAATCACTTAACACTAGGCCTCCAATAAATCCTTCATATAAATCGGTTTATCTCTCTCAATATGAAAAAATTCATAAAAATTCCATGCCCGGAGGGACAGACTGATTGTATATGGCTATATGTACCAGAGCACTGAATTGGAACGTAAACGGGCTGTAAAAGCAAAAATCCACAAAACCCTGATTTTCTCTGTATAGAGCAGGCAAACAGCAGCAGATGCATTGGAAATAAAGATGATGAATCATAAGCTCCCTTATAGTAACTATATAAATGCAGTAAAGAAATTAGAAAATGTAGTACTCAAATGACGTTTCGCTGTCGCTTCATCAGAAATTTCTGCCCCTAAAGCCTAATATCATCAAATGTTGCATAGACAGAAAGAGTTCGTTTTCACATTGGAAATCATTAAGTATTTCTGTTGTTGATGTTGATTGGTCCACGCCGATCTTAGACGGGCTTTTGTCAATATCCAGAACACATAGCATAGACTAACAGACCAAGTTTCATAAAACATAGGGCTCAAATCTTTAAAAAGGTCGGTGTAAAATTCTATTACAGCTTTCTTTGAATTAAATGGCTTGGAAGGAACTTGGGGTTTTTTGCTGTAAAGCTGCCATGGAAATTTATTGATATCTTGATTAGTTTCAAAATTGTGGCATTTATTAAATTCGAGGCTATGATGTCAACAAATTTCTAAATCCTAAACCAGAAAATCCACAGATTTCTGCTTGCCACCATATTGTAGACCTTCATAAGTTACGATTTTCTTTAAGGTTATGTCATTTTTCTTCTATTGGTGTAGGATTTACGATGATTTAAATTTGTTTGAAATTTTCCATGATTTTTTCAAAAAATATTAAATTGCCACCAGTTTGAAAAAATCAAGATATCAAAAAATGATAAGTACCATAAGTTCCTTTCAAGCTATTCAAGTCAAAGATAAATGTCATAGAATTTTACACCCACCTTTTTAAAGATTGGACAGATTTGAGCCCTATGCTCTGTCATAATAGCTGTCAGGCAAAATTAACAAAGAGTTCTGCAGCAATAATTTTGAATGATCGCAAGTCTCACCTGACTTTTACTGCGAGACAAACTTTTGCTACCGGGTGTCCCAAAAAAAGTAATCCTGTTTAAAAAATCACCAAAAATTGATTATCAAACCTTTGATAACATTTTCTTTTTCACTTGTTTCGTAAAAGACCCAAAAATATCTAAAAATGCTAAAATGTCTGCTTTTGATGCAACGAGGTAGAAAAAGTACACGTTGAAAAACCTCATTTTGAGCTATACTTTTAAAGCAAAATGCTTAATCTTGCCTAAGAGTCAAAATTTTCAGATTTTTGATCGCCATCGAAGTTTCCAATAATAGTGTGCATTTCTTTCTGTCATTTATGACCAAACTAAAAGCGTTATATGCACAAAGACATTGATCTGGCAAGCATAAATGCTTTTTGGCAGTATGATTCAAAACCGGGTAGCCCTAAAAAGAGCTAGATTTGCTAATGTTAAACCAATTACAAGATCAGTTATGTCTGGGAAAATAATTTGGTCTTTGATCTACTTGGCGAAAAAAGAAAATTGAAGATCGGTCATGTAATCAAATTTTGATGATTTTTCAAACGGGAGTCCTTTTTTGGGAAACCAGGTAGGTTGTTTCTGATTTGTTTATTTCAAACACAAATGGGAATAAAATTGATTCTTAAAGTTTTATTCTTAAAAATAACATATAACATACCTTTCCAAGCTTCATCTAAATCTTTCTTTGAAAAGATCAAACTGAAATTCTTGATGGCGTCAACGTGAAACTGGCATCTGAAAATTGTATCTTGAAGTGAAGGAAGGCTGCTTTTCTGGGAACATTTTACCTGGAAGGAACACGAGATTGTTAATGCAATCAAATGGAAGACATGAAAGCTGAGGTAAAACGATCCTAACTTTTGAATAATAATTGTAAATAATACCATTCTCTGATTTTTGGTGATTTCCACGTTTATCTTTTCAGCAGTTGCTGGTGAGTTATTAACTTATTTCTTTCCTTACAGGTTTTAAGGTTAATTCGGTTTTGTCTTACAGGATTTAACAGTTTTTCTCTTGCTACAGGCTTATTTTGGTTGTTGTTTCTTTTACAGGAGTTAATAATCTTCCTTCTACTGATTTCGGTGTTTTTATTGCGTTTATGGGTTTAATATGATGAGTCCGTTATTTAAGGCCATTTTTAAATTTTGTACCACGAATCACTTGTTTATAAACTCTGATCGAAGCTCTTCTTCGACGACTTTCAAATAATTTCAATTCAATCAAACTAAGCCGGAAGAAGTGACGGTTGATTGAACATCTTACCATAACATCTCCAGTCAGAGAAATATCTTCGCAGTCAATACAAATTCTTTCATGTTCATAAGTTGCCACACTGCAAAGATGAATAAGACAAGTAATAAGTAATGCATCTTATTGTTGAAACATAGTCACGGTCGAAATACTGCAGCAGATGCCAAGGGAGAGGTTATGGACTGAGGAAGCTACTGTGATTAAGAAAGTAAAAATTAACCAATTATTCAATTAATCAACTAGATATAACATCAGTCAGCGAGTGCTGCCGATTAGTATTTGTACCAAATGCGACTGTAGCGAGGTCAATTTTATTGAAATTAATTGAACGATTATCGCTAAGGAAACGTGTATTATGTTTGAATTTACAGCTGGGTAATGGTTCGAAGGTAAATGATTTAGAATATTGAGTTACTCTCCTCCGCTGGTTTCTAGTTCCCGAGTCCAAGGCTCTTGGTTCCGTAGTTCTGTAGTCTATGGTTCCGTGGTCCGTAATATTGAGTTCTGCATTGTCAGGAATAAACCATTGTCGTCCATTGACGTAGTTAGGTAGTTAAAGTGAGTAACCTGAGTTAAAAGATGAGATCTCATCGATTTATAAATAGCCTATTGTATTTGATAATCCAGCTCGTGGCGAATGAAAGCAATGCTAAAGAAAACAAAATAGGGATTAGGAGTTTCTTTGTCCTATTTATAGACAAGCGCTATATATCTCAGGTCATTCACTTTAAGTAGGTAGGAAGAACTCATTATCTCTTGTTGGAGAACTTTTGTTGTTGTTTGTTGGATAAATGCTCACCAGCCGCGAGCCCGCGAACCGCAGCCGTGAGTGGCCCGTCTACAAAGCCTGACGGCAGACAGACAGCAGGCATGCAGACAGCAGGCAGGCAGGCTAATTTCGCTCGCTGATTGAAGAAGAATAGTTAGGGCTGCCAGAGAAGGCTTCATTGTAACATTGAGTGTTATGAAACGACAATAGAAAAATATTACATGAAAGGTGATATTCGGAAAGATTCAGCATCCAAAGATCCTTCAATACATTTTTGTACAGTTATTGAATGCGTACAAAATTGAAAAAAGCTCTACGCGATCCGTGTCGCGCGGACGGCTGATCGGCCGTTTAATCAGTCAGCCACAGTTCTGCTCAGCGATCAGGCTTTTCATTTATCTTTCTTTAACTGTAATTCTTTTTGCATTCAGTACCTTAGTTAATTGTAAGTGTCACTCATTGTAGGAATTCGCTGACTACGTGTCCTTTCTTGCAATGAGTGGCAAGGTAGTTGAATTTTGTTGCATGTTTCCGTGCTTTATTTGATAAAAAGCTCTAACACCACTCGATCAAGCTTTTTGTATGAAAAGGTATAAAATATTGCTCAGTCCAGATCTTTTTCTAGATTACCGTTTGCAAAAAAAGGTATCATATACTTTCTTGGTCAATCAAAACAAATTACCTCCTCCATTTTAAGTTTTTGGAGTAATGAACCATCGATAAGGGAATGTAGGGTGTGTGCTCTCAGCTGCAATAGACCATTTTGACATTTAGAAAAGGGCCTGGGGAGAGCAACATTTTTCTGGTAAATGGCTGCCACAGTGCAATTTATCGTTGGTGAAAAGCCTTGTGGCAGCCATCTACCACAAAAATATTGCTCTCCCCAGATCCTTTTTCTAAATTTCAAAATGGTCTATTAAGCGTTTTGATCGAAACAATGGAATTACAGATAGACCTTTTAGCTATTCTACAAAAGAGCCTGGATAGAGCGTTATTTTTATACATCTTTATAGGTGAGGTTCAATCAAGTGGCAGAGCTTCAATCACTATTGTGCACATTCGAAAATTTTACAAAATGTAGCAAAATATCGTTCGATTCTGATTTTTTTCAGAATAGCTAAAGGTCTATTCCTGATTGATCGAATACATGCTCAATCTCGTCCACAGAGTGTGTTCGTTGCTCTATCTCTACTCTGGGGTGCAATCTGACTGGAAGGTCATTCTGCAATTTGACTGGCTATTCGAAAACAATAGCAAACATAAACCATTTCTCGAAAACTTCCTAATTATTCGAATAACAACAATATAATCTTATCACTAACCAACAACCATTGCAATGTTGCTTTGTTTTTTGGAATCGAGGTCGCATAATTAGCGTTGCCTAGCAAACTGCAAACCAATGATGGCTGCTAATACACCCATTTTCTGGGCGTATTTGATCGAAGTGTACCAAGGTGTTGGTTCGGCTAGATGATCAGCGTATGAAGTAAGAATACCCTGGGAACGAGGTTGATACATGCTCGTTTTTTACTCACCAAGCACAATAATTATACAAAATAAAGATAAAAAGATTAGGAAAGTGAAACAAAATGTCAATAAAAAGAGATCATACTATACTTCACTGGTGAAGATTTGTTGATATCCGTGGTATAACTTCAGAAATGGTTTGCACCCTCCTCGGCCATCAAAATTTGGCAGTCCGTGAAGTATAACATGATTTAAGATTAATGTCCTGAAAAGGAAGAAAAAGTTATTGCATCAAAATTGCTCAACAGTTGTTCAACCACACACAAGATGCTAAACCAATAAACAACTGCATTGCTTTTGAAACTGCAACATACATTAAATGCCAGAAATTTCAAACACTCATTTTTTCAGACATCTCAAACGTCCACAAAATTCAAATTCAAAAATTTGCTTTCAATTAAAATTAACTTCGAAAAACGATTTCAAAATAAGTTCTAAAACATTCTACAGGGCGAGTCAATAAAACAATTCCCGTTTGCAAGAACAAGGACAGATAATGTTACAATAGGACTCGCTACTTTTTATTGACACCTAGATACAAAGCAATTTGTGATTGCAGACAAAGGGAACTCCATGCTCGGTTGGTCAAGACATAAACAAAAACAAAGCAAGCCGCAAAAATTGCCCTGAAACCCGGGTCACTAGCTCGGTCGTTGTGCATTTCAGAAATGGTTTTAAAGAGCAAATATTAGCACATATCGAAAGAAGAAGGATATATCTAAACTCCCGCCTCGGGCATTTTATTTTTTTCATACAGAAGCTGAGCAGCAAGTGTTTTAATTACACCTAAAAAGTACGAGAATTGAATCCCCTCCCAATTGGCTTCTGCACAAAATAAAATAAATGCCCGAGGCAGAAGTTTAGATATATCCTTCTTCTTTCGATATGTGCTAATATTTGCTCTTAAAAACCATTTCTGGAATGCACAACGAGCGCGCTAGCGACCCGAGTTTCAAGGCAATTTTTGCGGCTTGCTTTGTTTTTGTTTATGTCTTGACCAACCGAGCATGGAATTTCCTTTGTCTGCAATCACAAATTGCTTTGTATCTAGGTGTCAATGAAAAGTAGCGAATTCTATTATAACATTATCTGTCCTTGTTGTTTGCAAAGCTACTGCTCCTTAGATATCTAGACAATGATATTGGCTAATACCGGGTGAGCCAGAAAAATGTTCCCACATTCGAAAATTCGTAGCACCACAAGTACTTTGAATGATTTGAATGATTCAAATTCTAGTTAAAAGCCATAAAGATCGAAGTATTTTTGTGATTTTTCTCGTCTTTTTACGAGCACTGCAAATACAGGTAAATTCAACTTAACAAAAAATTCAAAATGACTAAAAAGGGCCTGAAACACTTGATCAAATCGTTAGGACTCTCCTAACACGGAACAATACGCACAGGCGTTTCACCTCTGTTAAGAGTTATAAGACATAGATTCTCAAACAGACACTAAAGGTTTTCAATCCCATGGCAATACCCTGGTGCAGACGATATCTCTCACCCATGAGAAATTGCGTTGTCTCTGTTTTTCTGAGTGAGGAGTCACTTATGATTTGGTCAAGTATTTTAGGCCTTTTTCAGTCATTCTGCAGCCACAAAGTTTTTGCAAACTTGAATTTGCAAAACTTTTCCAGTGCTCATAAGAAGGCGAGAACAATCACAAAAATACTTCCATCTTTTGGCTGTCAAGCAAATATTGATTCATTCCAATCCATTTAGTACTCTTGATGCTATGAATTTTCAAAAGTGCGAACTTTTTTCTGGCTCACCCGGTATATCACTTAATGGTAGACATGTTCAACTTCATTTCAAAATTTTCCCAATTCAAATCGGCCACTCTGTTCTGAAATTACAAGGGATTCTCTAGAGAACACCACTTTAAGAAAACTTCCAAAATGGCGTAAAATCACGATCAAATTTTCCAAACAGCTCTGCTTTAGAGTGATGACTTATACATGCTTCTGCATTTGTATCCCTTTGAGAAGATGAAAGTGCCGTCTCTGCCAGCATAACTAAAATATTCCAGACAGTTTCATCCCCCTAAGAGCATAACATGTGCTAAAACGTGCTGACGTCATTGCAGCAAGGGCAGGAATATTTGGAAAATTTAATCGTGCTGGTAAGCCTATTTTGAAAGTTTCTTGAAGGGGCATTCGTGAGAAAATCCCTCATAATTTTCAGAGAGGAGCGGCCATTTCAGAAAAATCTTAAAATCTATTTGAACATGTTCCCAATCTATTTGAATATCTGTTAATGTTATTGCCTTGATATCTATTGAAGCAGCGGCATGAGAAAATCCCTCATAATTTCAGAGAGGAGTGGCCATTTCAGGAACATCTTAATATCCATCTGAACATATTCCCTATCAATTTGAATATTTGCTAACGTTATTGCCTTGGTATCTATTGAAGCAGCGGCATGAAAAAAATCCCTCATAATTTCAGAGAGGAGTGGCCATTTCAGGAAGATTTTAAAATCCATTTGAACATGTTCCCAATCAAATTTAATATTTGTTAACGTTATTGCCTTGATATCTATTGAAGCAGCGGCATGAGAAAATCCCTCATAATTTCAGAGAGGAGTGGCCATTTCAGGAAGATTTTAAAATCCATTTGAACATATTCCCAATCAATTTGAATATTTGTTAACGTTATTGCCTTGATATCTATTGAAGCAGCGGAATTGCAGATTGTTTCTATTGATAAAAAACGCAGCCCAGTTTCATTTGAGATTCTTCAGGTTCATGACATGATAAGATTTAAATCATTTTGACGCATACCATCTGAAAGCACAATTCATGTTCTTTCGAATGATATCCAAGTTGGGTGAATTAATTGAATGTTTCATTACTTAATTTTCATGTTTGTACGTACGTATGGCCTACTTCAGATGCCGGACAGTAATAGGGCATCTACATAAACGAAAATCCATCTTTGTGAGGGCTTATTTTATCATTATCAATAAATGCATCTCATGGGAACAAATTTGTGTTTTCCTACCTTAAGGCATCACCTCAAGTACTTCTAGGCCTGAAATATTTTAGCAAATTCTGTTTCGTAATTTTTTACCTAAAAAGGTGTTGATTTTGCGTTTGCAGCATACTGCATTTGAAATTGGCCACACTTACTAAAATAGCAATTACATGATTAATGATTCCATTCATGTATCCAAACTACATCTCATTAGAAAGAGGAAAGATTGTACTTTCAGACGATATATATATTATTATTATTATTATTATTATTATTATTATTATTATTATTATTATTATTATTATTATCATCATCATCATCATCATCATCATTATTATCATTATTATTATTATTATTATCTAAAGTTGATATGTACATAGTTATTAAAAAACTAATTTAAATCAACTATTTACAATATAACAAAACTATTTACAAATTAAACATTTACATCTTTTGCCATCCCATTCTTTGATCCCCCTTTTAAAACTTCTCAAGGTATCAGCTCTCTTTAGTTCATCATCTAGAGTGTTCCACAGGAGACTACCCCTCTAAACGAAAGAGAATTTAGTCCATATCGATGTGACTGTGCTGATGGAAGCCTGCATAGCTCTTTGGTGCTGAGATTGTAAGGTATATCCTTTTTAACAAAGAACTCTCAAATATATGAAGGATTAAGATGGTTCATGGTCTTATAAATTTCTATCATAAGACTTTGCAGATTCTTCTGGTGAACTGTAACGCTTTCAGCCCTGGCTAAAAGTTGGTCAAATGATGAGTCGTAATCTCCGTACAAAACCCTCAAGGCACGTTTATCTGTCCTATTTATATCTTTGTTAGCAGTTTTGCTACAAAATAGCCATATCAAGGGACAATATGAAAAGTTTGACATGACAATTGATGTTAGTAGC
>REGL01000283.1:163899-194135 GCA_004194395.1 Aurelia aurita complex sp. Pacific
CCAATAAATAAAACAGTGGATGAACTAACTGAGAACGATTATGAGCGAAAGGAATGGAAGAAAACAGTGGCAAGGCTAATGTCTTGAATTAAGACGGAAAAGCCAGTAAGAAGAAGAAGACATCACACAATGGCCATTTGACTCCAGTCACATTCTACGAGCTACCATGACGGGTTATATATCAATAAAAAGCAAAGACTCTTACCTTGGACAAACTTTACTGAATTGAATGTATGCAGATATAACAACGCCAGTCCTGCCTTTACCACCCTGGAGGAGGAAGAAAGACGCAATTTTAGTACATGTAGAACTCCTTGATAGTCAAAAACTCAACGCTTATGTGGTTATCGCAGGGAAAATTAATACAAACAAGAATCGTTCATAAACGCAGTCCACACCTTTTCCAAAACCCGCTAGTTCTGCAAGATGCACGAATTTCTAACAAGGTCCCATGAAGCATAATTTCTTTCCTAGGTTCTACATCAAAGCCAAACGCATATGCTTATATAAATTTTCACTTTGTATCCACATTAAAACGATAGAAAATGCACTGTTTTATCCACCAAAATGAGAGATTTTGAAAGCATATCAATATGAAGAGAGCGAAACAGCAACAATCAAAACGATAATGCTATTCAGTTCGAAATTGGGATGTGAAACACAACAAACAACATTGTCCCTTGAAACTTGATCTCCAATTAGACTATCAAAAGTTTTATTTCAGCTCAACATTCTTTATCACCAAAATTTAAAATAGACGAAAAACAAAACTCAAATTTTTTAATCATTGTTGAGGTTGAGGCAAAAGGCATAACGCTGTCGCGTTGCCTCCACACCCAACATGACAAATCTATTATTACTTTACTTTACAACGGAAATAAATCTTACACTACCAAGAAAAGATTAAGGGCCTGTATATAATATATTAAGGGCCTTATCTCAAATGTCGTCTTAAAAGGGCCTAAAATGAAGTATACGAATTTAACTGTAATTCGTACCTTGTAAGTTAACAGCCAAAGCTACAAAGTCCTTGATTCCTTGAGCAATTAAAATAACGAACATAAATTCATTATTGCACTTTTCTGCAACTTTGCCTAAACATATACGTAAAAGATATCTAGCGGATAAAATATAGTTACCTTGCAGTGGACTACAGCAACGTTCTGGTCATCGGCACAAAGCCAAGAGTCAATTGACTTGATAACACTGCAGAAGAAGTAAATAGCATATGATAAACAAAGTTTTCTTGGCAAGTTTATGGCAAATTCATAGCCAACAGCTTTTGTAAGCTGTTATATAAACACTGACAAAGGCGTTGTCAAATTAAATATTTTTACTGTAGGAAAAGGTCAGTCTGGGAATTAACTATCCTATCTAATAAAGATATTTTTGGCAAAGGGCACAAACGAAGACAAATACGCAGACAATTTTTCAAATATTTTTGAGATACTACAGACCTCCAAACTAAAAATAAATCCACTGTGTCTGCCTGTGACTGAAAATCTGTGGGAGCGCCAAATAGTATCAACATTTTCTGTCACTAAATTTAAAATAGACGAAAAACCAAACTCAAATTTAATCATTGTTGGGGTGGAGGCAAAAAGCATAACGCTGTCGCGTTGCCTCCACACCCAACATGACAAATCTATTATTACTTTACAATGAAAATAACCTTGCACTACCAAGAAAATATTAAAGCCGAATCTAAACTAGAGGCAATCTTTCAATGTGGCGCACGCAGCAAAATCAGATTGATCCAACTTCGTCGTATTGCCACGCTTTATCCAACTTTTGTTGAGGTCGCCACAAACTGCACATTTGGCCCATCTTAGAAGGTTGAAAGTCTTCAATAGATCCCCCGTGACTTTATTATCTTACTTTTTCAGCTGCATACTTCTCGTGTCACAGGCGATTCCTAAAAATGATTGGTCTGAAAACAGCCTAAATCAGTTTACGTTTTTCAAGGAAGAAAGTAGACCATAATGAGGAATCTCTTCGAACTGACGAGGGAATTTAGAGTTTGATAGATCATCAGCCTTTGCACAAGCAGTTATTCGGAGAATGCGCAATAATTCATGTTTTATCAATGCACAACCATGTTACATCACTTCAATATAGCATTTGCATCATGATATCAGCGAGAGTTGTTGCTTCATTCTTTTAATTTCAATGTTCACAAATTTGATCTATGTTTTTCGATAAATTTAGGTTGTATCAAAACTAATAATCTAAAACGATTGCCAATACCTGAGGAAGTCACCAGCCAATAACTCGACGAAAGATTTATTTCTATTTCTATTTTAAATTCTTTACCTAGGGCTACAATTTAGTTTAAGGAACTGTTTTACAATGTATTCTGCACATTAAAAATAAAAATAACTTATTACAATATTTGCCTGAACCTGTAAATTTACAATATATATATAAGATGTACACAAAAATAGAGACGATTTGAAGTTCTTTAATTCTTTTATTTCATTCTTCTACTCTCGACGCGTTTCGACTCTGTGGTCATCGTCAGGAGAAATATATATATATATGTAGTCAAGAAAAACACATTCTAGTAAACGTTTCGGCGCATATATATATTCATCAAAAACTTGAATAGGAAAGAAAAACGAAAACGTAAAACCAGCTTTCCTTGAATCTAACTAATTATGAGCTTGGCTTTAAATGACTGGATGAAGGGGGCTAATTCAATATCAGAATTGAGTTTGTTCCATGTATCAGCTCTGTGGAAAGCAAATGACTTTTGACCATGAGCTGTTCTCATTCGAAGTATAGCTAGATCGCACTTAGTGTTTCGTAAGACCCGATTGTGAACATCAGATAATCGGGAGAAAAGGTTTTTATACAACTCAATTCACAATTCACACAATTCAAATATTAAACAATCATTCTTCAAAATGGGCCTAGTGAACAATTCACCAAAAGTGGATATTTCGTGGTGCATCTCACAACTACCGGGTGTGCCAAAAAAAATTTCAGGCACTTAAAAAAAGCGTTAACTAATGTAGCTTGCAGAACAGAAACATACCTTACTAAACGTTCTAATGGTGGAGCCAAATGGTCTGGCCAGCCAAAATCTAGAACCTGAAAAGTCAAGAGAAGAGAAGTGACATGGTANTGGCCCATCTTAGAAGGTTGAAAGTCTTCAATAGATCCCCCGTGACTTTATTATCTTACTTTTTCAGCTGCATACTTCTCGTGTCACAGGCGATTCCTAAAAATGATTGGTCTGAAAACAGCCTAAATCAGTTTACGTTTTTCAAGGAAGAAAGTAGACCATAATGAGGAATCTCTTCGAACTGACGAGGGAATTTAGAGTTTGATAGATCATCAGCCTTTGCACAAGCAGTTATTCGGAGAATGCGCAATAATTCATGTTTTATCAATGCACAACCATGTTACATCACTTCAATATAGCATTTGCATCATGATATCAGCGAGAGTTGTTGCTTCATTCTTTTAATTTCAATGTTCACAAATTTGATCTATGTTTTTCGATAAATTTAGGTTGTATCAAAACTAATAATCTAAAACGATTGCCAATACCTGAGGAAGTCACCAGCCAATAACTCGACGAAAGATTTATTTCTATTTCTATTTTAAATTCTTTACCTAGGGCTACAATTTAGTTTAAGGAACTGTTTTACAATGTATTCTGCACATTAAAAATAAAAATAACTTATTACAATATTTGCCTGAACCTGTAAATTTACAATATATATATAAGATGTACACAAAAATAGAGACGATTTGAAGTTCTTTAATTCTTTTATTTCATTCTTCTACTCTCGACGCGTTTCGACTCTGTGGTCATCGTCAGGAGAAATATATATATATATGTAGTCAAGAAAAACACATTCTAGTAAACGTTTCGGCGCATATATATATTCATCAAAAACTTGAATAGGAAAGAAAAACGAAAACGTAAAACCAGCTTTCCTTGAATCTAACTAATTATGAGCTTGGCTTTAAATGACTGGATGAAGGGGGCTAATTCAATATCAGAATTGAGTTTGTTCCATGTATCAGCTCTGTGGAAAGCAAATGACTTTTGACCATGAGCTGTTCTCATTCGAAGTATAGCTAGATCGCACTTAGTGTTTCGTAAGACCCGATTGTGAACATCAGATAATCGGGAGAAAAGGTTTTTATACAACTCAATTCACAATTCACACAATTCAAATATTAAACAATCATTCTTCAAAATGGGCCTAGTGAACAATTCACCAAAAGTGGATATTTCGTGGTGCATCTCACAACTACCGGGTGTGCCAAAAAAAATTTCAGGCACTTAAAAAAAGCGTTAACTAATGTAGCTTGCAGAACAGAAACATACCTTACTAAACGTTCTAATGGTGGAGCCAAATGGTCTGGCCAGCCAAAATCTAGAACCTGAAAAGTCAAGAGAAGAGAAGTGACATGGTAAAATATCATCGAAAGGACCATCATAATATACAGAAGATACATTCTGTGGAAATCCCGTATGCTGTTGGATGGATGGATGGATGGATGGATGGATGGATGGATGGATGGATGGATGGATGGATGGATGGATGGATGGATGGATGGATGGATGGATGGATGGATGGATGGATGGATGGATGGATGGATGGATGGATGGATGGATGGATGGATGGATGGATGGATGGATGGATGGATGGATGGATGGATGGATGGATGGATCAATGAATTAATTAATGGCAAAAGTAAGCTACCATCTAGTAACTCCACTGATTAAACTTGACGTGATTACCTGATTATTAAGTTTTGAAATGTCGTAACGTCTCTCAGACACATTAAAGACCATGTATTTATTGCCATGTTTTTGATGCAACATTGAAGCAACATCAGCAAGACTGTTTCGATATGTTGACTCCAGACCGCTTGCAGGGAATGACATTGCTAAAAAGGAGAAAGTTGATTTGATCAGTTAGGATGACATTCATTAAATGTCACTGAACCGACTGTTGCTTTTGACCAGCGATATTCAAAGGCATTAAAGCATATAGTTCAAATGTTGAAGGTGTTGTGGCGCAGTGGTGTAATCCTCTGACTTTGCAGCCAGAACAGTCAGGTGGACAGGGTTCGACACCTGGCAGAGCCCAGGGAGCGGCGAGAGCCCCACCACTTGAGCGTCATGACAAGGGGTCGCAGACTCGATTAGGTCTTCTCTACTGCTGCGATCCCAGCGCTTGGTGCTAAAAAACGCAACTACACCTTCACCTTCAACATCATTCAAAATGTGTGTGTAAAATTCGTTCACGTTTTTCCTTGCATTGAATGTCTTTAGAGGAACTTTGGGTACTTTGCCGTAATATTTTCAAAATTGCGGCCTTTTTATTTTGTTTAAAGAATTCATGGCAATTTTGAAAAGAATAACATCATCTTATATCCTAAATCAAACAAATGATACAATTTTAAGAAAAAGCCATAGTTCATGAAGGTCTACAGTATGGTGGCAAGCAGAAATCTGTCGCTCTTCTGGTTTCGGGTTTATAACTCTTTGGACGTCACAGCCTTAAATATCATAAATGCCACCACTTTGAATCCAGGCACACTATCTATACAAAGAAATTGATACAAATAATATCGTCCCCGCTGTACTTTATTGTTGTAAGTGTTTTGTTTATCATGAATGCCAAATAATATAGCAACAACAATATCAATATGAATGAAAATGAACTAAGAATAAGAGAAGTTTCAAAATAAACACAAATAATGAGATAATGAGGCTTCGAGCACAGCAAAAAGAGACAGAGAAAAAACAGCTGAAAACCAATGCGAGCTGGCTGTTTGACCTACTATTTTGGAGTTGAAATAACAACATAAATGACATAAAATAACACATTTCCACGTCAAAACTCACCAATAATCCGATCTGTAACGTATGTCAGATCCAAATCAAACGAATCATCCACATGCCTGGCTCGTCCTCTACAAACGAATGCGAATTGTGTTAGCAAGATATTTGAGAGTTATCATATTATGATAGAGCCTGTTATGCTATCGATAAACCTTTTTATATATAAGAAACAGAAACTGGTTTATACGAAACTGGTACAAGGTGGCCAAATATTTAAGGAACTCTAACACTATGTTTGTGAAGCACTAGGAAGCTTTTGAAAGATAAATCTAAGGATATCATTGCAAAATTGTCGTTGGGCATCCACGGTATTCTTGAGTAATACCGGGTATCCCAAAATGATGTATTATCGTTTGCTTGCTTATATCTCCATAACCAATGAACCGATTTTCAAAAACTTTATTTTATTCGATTGCCGAAAGGCTAAATTGTATTTGGGGATGTTGGCTGTGGTTTACGCTGATTCCTTCATGTCGAAAAGAAGATCGATATAGCTGCTGAAATTTAAGCCTTCGATAGCATGATAAAGAAATGGCCTTCCTTGCCAGTCAACATTTTAGATGTGATGCAAAAGGCTGAACTTATATGTTGTTCATAGAATATATGGCGTTCAAAGAATACGAATTCAGTTAATACTGAGTTCAGAGAATACGAATACGAGTTCAGCCTTTCGTATCACATCTATAATGTTGATTGGAAAGATAGGCCGTTTCTTTCTCGTGCCATCTAAGGTTTGAATTTGAGCAAATTTATAGATCTTCTTTTCGACATGAAAACGTCATGGTAAAACCGCAACCAACATCTTAAAATACAATTTAGTCTTTAGGCAATCAAACAAAACAAACTTTTTGTAAATGGGTTCTTTGGCTATGAACATGTAAGCAATCAAACAATAATACATCATTTTGGGACAGCCGGTATTTCACTGAAATTGTATGCTTCGAGCCCAATATTCGTTTTTCTTTGCTCTCAAATATGCAACCAAAAAATATGGAACAAATTAAGAAACTTTGGCGAAAACTTTCATGTGAAAATTAAGAAACTTTTTGTTCTAGAAAATTGAAATTTTCATGTGAAATTAAGGAAACTTCTAGTACTATGGGTTGATGCAAAAGAAAAAATATCTATGCGGCCTAATGTTGTCATAAAGTTATGAAATCATTAGCTATCATATCTAAAACTTAAAAACTTAAAGAGAACATCATCTTAACATACCAAAATGAACTATAAAAAATCTACGTGATTAATAAGACTTACAAACCAATAACATTTCTTACTAACAAAAATATATCTTACTGTTAAATTCCTAGCTTTATACTATGACGTATTTTTTCCTTTTCATATATCCTTTTGAATATTAATTTACGGCCCAGACTAGCTCCGCTTTTCTTGGGTCGAGCAGAATACATATATTTTTATCTTACATTGTTGTATTCTGCGAATAAGATTGAATTGAATTAAACTGAATTAGAGCTACATTAAGTGCAAAAATTTTCGGTGTGACAAACTTTCGGACAAAGATTTGTCCGAAAATTTATTTGTACGAAATATGAAGTTGTCCGAAAATTTGTCACGCCGAAAATTTTTGCATAGATATGCGCATGCGCAGTGTGAGTTGAATGCCAATAGGAACCAAGACAAGAAATCTGAACTCGAATCTCCAGCACGTTACGAAAGATTGTTATAAACATGCAAGGTTTTTGAAAAAAATAACTGTTTCCAATCCAATATCATTGTCATTAGTCAGAACATATGGTCAGAACAAATAACAACAACGTCCTCTTCGTCTATAACGATGTACATGCTCTCGCTTTGCTGATGCAATTCGAAAAGAATTCATATCAAAATGGTCAAAATTGATGATGCTATCAAAGACAACATTGAACAAGAAGAAACTTTTGCAGATTTAAAGTGCCTATGACATGACGCCAACTACAATTTAAAGCACGTATAAAAAAATTGCCGAATACGAATAGAAAAAAGACAATTAGTGTATTTTTTGCTGTTCTGTTTGAAAAAATTCTATGTTAGAAGGGACTTTAGGACATGTTACGGCTCTATTGCAAACTTCATGAAGGTGTTTGTTTCAATAAATCTAAAACCTGGTGTGATTTTGCATAGATGATCCGAAAACTAGTCAAAATGTTGTCCGAAAATTTATTTGTCCGAAATACCAAAAATGTGTCCGAAAGTATTTTCGCCGAAGTTTATTGTCCGAAATTTTATCCGCCGAAAATTTTTGTACTTAATGTATTGAAAAATTGAAGAAATATCATACCCAACTCTAGGAGATTGGCCATAACATACACAAGTTATCGTCCTGTCTATAATAATCTCAAACTCTATTTCTTCTTTTATTGAACAAATCATATCGGAAAGCACATGAAATGAGCATCCATTCTTAAAATCCTTCTCAAAGCAGATACACTCTCATAACTTGCTACAAATATCCTTTCTTCTCATCCTGAAATCTCTACATTAAAATGTTAAATAATGTTCTTTTTTGCTGATAGATTCTTATCATTGCTATCAAAGTTCGTTTTCATTCAAAAATGGATATCTTCGAAAATAGATTCATTCATGCTCTTGTGGTTCTGTTTGAGTAGAAGACGGGGGTTGGTTGATACACTTAGAAATAAAACAACTTTCGCAGCAATGTTTCAAGCTCCACCAAAACTTTCAAGCATTCTGTAGTCTCTGTAGGGGGATGAGAGGTGGTAGCAATCGTTGTCGTTGTTGTTCTATCGCCCGGGGTTCCTATTGTTTGGCATCACGCGCCTATGCTGGCCTGTCATCTAACGTGAAACAGGTTCCAGTACTTATCAATATTTAATAGTATGTGCAGAATTTTGTAGTTGTTCATTTGATTTATATTTTATTTGCATGTCTTTATGTTAATGGCAATGGTGGTAGTCATTGTCTTTGGCTCCCCACAGTATCATCCCTGTAGTATTGTGTAGTGGTGTAGTAATTGGAAAGTATGGTAGAATGCAACATTTATTGTAATATTTTGTATGAATACACGTTTTTTCTTTTATAAGAAACTTGGATAAGCCGATAGTACTAAAAGTTTCTTATTTTCATTTGGAAATTTCAGCTTTTTAGTACTAAAAGTTTCTTAATGTGTCTCTTATTTTTTGGATGCATGTAGTTTGTACCACTGCCACGTATTCGTTTCTTGACAGACAGCACACTTTTTAGCAAGAAGGAGAGTTCTATTTGAATCAAAACATAAATTCATCATGAATATTACTAACAAATAAAGGCAATTTTCCTATAATATCCTTGTATTTGGCTTTAAAAGTTTCTTAGCAATTCTCCAGCATAGTATTAGAGTTTCTTAAATTTTTAGCCATCCTAGTACTAGTTTCTTATAAACCAATTTCTCATATAAAAAAACGTGTATAAGAAAAAAGGCTATGTTCTTTATATTCGGTGTCGCCACTACCTGACAGCCTGGCCTAACGATTAAGCTTTGCATTTTTCACTAATATTAGGGAAATTTGATTCTAAATTTGTACCACTTTTAAAGGCTTCCTGGATGAGCTTACTCAAGAATTTCAGAACAACGTGGCCGGTTTGAGTCAAGCCAACATCAAAGTATCAAATAATATATTAATGGCTTTTCAAACGGGTATTGTTTTTCTGACTCATCCGGTACATCTGATCAATCCGGTACATCAGGATCCGGTACATCTGACGAGGATTGTTCTTCTAACTCATATCAATCCGGTACATCCGGATCCGGTACATCTGACGGGGATTGTTTTTCTGACTCATCTGGTACATCTGATCTACGTCTCTCCAAATATTCAAAAGCTTCAGACCCATTTTGATACCTGTCACAATTTGATGCTTGTTTAAACATATCTTCCTTCAATTACACTTAAGCATTGGCGTAGGTATATAGATGATCTTTTTCAAGGAACCTCTCAGAACTGCTACTGACCATGAACAATGCTCAACGAAAAAACCTATCAATAATTTTCTTCTTGGTATCGATATTCCAAGCTTTCCCCTGACAACCACGCCAACTTTATCATAGGCAAAACAAATGTAAATTCTCTAGAAATGAAGCATGTCTTCAAATGGCAGGTGTCACAGACAGACAGCTGTTGTTCTTTTCGTAGCAGCTGGCACTTATTTGGAACAGTTACAGTAAAAATGGCTGACTCTTTTCGTTTCAAATAATAAACACAACCAATGATCATTTCACTGCCTGACAGGTGACCCAAACAACTGCAACAACTGCAACCGAAATTCAGATTCGCTATGTACCAAAGTAAAAAAAAATTGTTTTGACCATTTGCGTCATGGATCACATTGATTTTTGGGATATTGTACCATGGGCAGTTAGACACTGCTGGTGTGCTTCTATGGAGGAGTGGATAATGTATCTGCGGAGGAAATATTGTTTAGTACTGCGGAGGAGATATCGAAAGAACGCAAATATTAAAATGAAGTTCTTCTCTCTACTTCTCTCTTCTTCTCTCTTCGTTTTTTCGATATCTCCTCCGCAGTACTTAACAATATTTCCTCCGCAGATACATATTATCCAGCGCTCCTCCATAGAAGCACACCANCTCTCTTTCTTCTCTCTTCGTTCTTTCGATATCTCCTCCGCAGTACTAAACAATATTTCCTCCGCAGATACATATTATCCAGCGCTCCTCCATAGAAGCACACCAGCAGTGTCTAACTACCCATGATTGTACGTTACACTCTGCTTCAAAGGCCAGCTTTAACTCGGACATCTATTTCGTTATTTATGTTTGAATTATATATGATTTCATCAAAGATTACCACTCGTTTTTGTGTTTCTTTGAATATGGAGCCTTGACAAAATGAATATATGCTGACAATGCTGCTGACAACTGACTATATTTCCATAAACTTGCATGGCATCTCACACCCCCATTAAAACACTTGCAAGTTAAAGCAACTTAAACTAAATCAGGTTATAAATATTGCGTCCCAATTGGTCAATCCAACAAGTCGAAGTCATATGATTGGTTGCAATTTAACTCAGTTTAAACTGTGTCAGTGTGAATGGAACCCCGCTTTATCTAAACCAGGTTAAATGTTCAACTCAATACTAAAGAGCGCGGTACTGTTCAAACCTTAGGCCGTTGAAAGTAAGCAAGAATGGACTGTCAAAGCGAGAGAACAGAGATACTCATGAAATGAAGGAAGACAAGCACGGTAACGAACTACTTTTAGGCCAGGTAGGCCAGGTATTCTGGACACAATCGACACAAATCGTCTCCACAATACCCATGCTGCAGGTTGCTTCAATCTTGTAGACCTTCAAAAACTGAAGAATTCTTGCATAGGTTATATTGATTTTCCTCAGCCAGTTTAGAGTTTCTGGAGCTTTTAAATGATTATCAACAATGCTCTCTCTAGAATTATGGCAACTTACATAAAGTTCCCTTCGATCAATTCAGTTGAGTTTCTGCTTTATTACGACCACTTGGACGTACAAATCTTTCGAACGAATTTCTAATGCAGATTTTATTGTATGGTGATAAAGATTTTCCCGATGGTATCAATAAAGATATACTCTTGTTAACTCTCTGCTTTATCCATAAAACTGGTCGGTTTGATTAGAAATCTAAAACACGGTAACAAGTCATATATAACCACCTCGTCCCTTTTTAAGTAAACGTTTTCTCATTTTGTTGTAGTTACCTGTAGTTTCGTGTCTTTATTCGATTTTTTCTTTATCTAAATAGCCACGTAGGTAGACATAGTTATTGCTCCCCGTGGTCTTGTCCTTGTAGTAGAGTAGAGTAGTTTGTAAGTATAGTAATTAAGTAAATATGTATTGTAAATTTTTAGCAGAATGTATAAAAAAAANAGAGTAGAGTAGTTTGTAAGTATAGTAATTAAGTAAATATGTATTGTAAATTTTTAGCAGAATGTATAAAAAAAATTCAGTTGAAAGAAAATTGCAGTAATATTTTACACAATTAATCTTAAAACTCTGCAAAAGGTTCGACGCCAAGATCTAGGCACTCAAAAAAATTGCGTATTCTTTTATCAAATTATTCTTGAGAACGTTTGCAAACCTCCTGCTCTATCTCTATTCTTGTACTTTATTTATAAACAAAGCAATCTAAATCAATCAGATACTTTCGAATAAAAATTCTATAATTCATGAAAGCATTTCATTGAATGGGTACAACGGGTAGTTTAGTAAGCGGCCTTCATTTATGATTGTTAGAATTTTCACACGTTCGAAGCTTAGGATGCCGCTAGGATATGGGAAACAAGAATGAATGATGCTACCTACCAAACCTTACATCGATCTACAATAGTCCTGATTGGTGGGTTTCTAAGAGGTTTAATCATGGGTAGTTAGACACTGCTGGTGTGCTTCTATGGAGGAGCGCTGGATACTATGTATCTGCGGGGGAAATTTTTTGTAGTACTGCGGATGAGATATCGAAAGAACGAAAATATTAAACAATTAAAATGAATTCTTCTCTCTCCTTCTCTCTTCGCTTCCGATATCTCCTCCGCAGAACTACAAAAAATTTCCCCCGCAGATACAAAGTATCCAGCGCTCCTCCATAGAGGCACACCAGCAGTGTCTAACTACCCATGGTTTAATGCTGTTCAAGAAAGAACAGAAGAGCAAATTCAATAAACACGAGCATAAAGCCGAGCATAAAGCTAGGTACCGAGTCTTTTCTCATGCTTTGTGCCGTGTGAGTCAAAAACGGTAAAATGTTTCAAAGTCTGCAGTTTCCTACGTATTCATTAAATTCCTTAAAACTGGTTATCACTGTGCATGTAACATGTTAAGTTAGATAACAAAATTTGGTTGGTTTGAATCGGTCGAGTGGATTCCTAGTTCTGAGCAATTTCATAAAATTGCCCAATCTCACAGAATCCGTCAAAACAAACTAAAATTCTTAAAACTGTTAAAAACGGCCAAAAGGAATTCCCAGGTGTAAAAGATATACAGAGATAAACAAATGATAAAACCGTGTGTGTATTTCACTGGATTTACAAAACCCATTCGACCAGACGCTTGGGGACATTTTTGGAACACCCGGGTAAAGCAACTTAGGCCCCGTCCACACGTATACGTTTACGTTCGTAAACGCATACATTGGCATACGTTTACACCTTGCGTCCACACGTAAAAGTCGTATTCGAAAACGCTTTCTAAAGTGGATACTTTTGAAAACGCTGTTTTCCCGTTTACATGTGGACGGTTGTAAACGCATACTTTCGTAAACGATGACGTTATAGATATTGTCTTTATCCATCGCTTTCAGTTGTTTTGAAAACGCTGTTTTCGCGTTTACATGTGGACGGTCGTAAACGCATACATTTGTTAACAGTAACGTCACATCCACCATGTTCATCAATCGTTTTCACTTGCTTTGGCGTCTCAGTGTGGACGGAAAACATTCTATGCGTTTACAAACGTAAACGTATACGTGTGGACGGGGCCTGACTGTTTAGAATATTTTGCTAACTGGGATCACGAAATACAAGTAGCAAGCATAGATCTATTTGATCAATCTCCTCTCCTTATTTTGATCTAATTTATTTCGATCGAATAAATTTCATCACAAAATTGATAACTTTCTATTTTCATCGGTTTCAATTTGCTTGCTCACCACAACTGTAAACATACCGCACATGATGCGAGATAAAAATCTTTTCAGGCCAATTCATGAATTCATGTTTATATCAACGTTTTACGTGTGATTATTTCAAATTGATTACGGAGGGCTTAACACAAGGGTTGGCATTTATGGGTTGTGCAGATTTCAAGATCTTGCTCAAAAATATCGGCCGGGTGCTTAAAAAAGGACCCCCCCCCCTCCTTCGGCTGGATAAAGGAAAAGAACGATAAGATATTTTCGAATGTGCACAATAATGATAGAAGCTCTATCGCCACTCGATCGAACGTCGCAACCCTGTGGAACGACTGTGACAGCAAATAAAAATTCAATTCCATCCCCCTAGCTTTGTTTTAATCATTATTCCTTTGGGCTTGCCCTCTCACTTTCTGTACACGTAGGAACTGTAAACATGCACTTTTAGTTGTGTATTGTCGTTATGAGCATAAATATAGCCTCATGCTTTTGGAACATTTAATTCTGATGATGAAGCACAGAATTGCTTCGAAACGTCAATAACCATGGACTAGTCTAACATCAATTTATTTTATCTACGTATCGGATTTGTCATACTGGATATGTCTCAAAATTAACTTGTCAAACTTGGAATGTCTTTTTCAATATGAACATGGTTATCGTCGCAATTCTTGTACTCGGTTTTTTGGTAAAAGTTCGTTTTCCTGCCAACACTTCGATTTCTACAGTTCAATTCAATGGAGCAAAACTTGACTCTTGTCACCAGTCTAGCCTTCAATAGTTTCTAAGAAAGATTAGAGCTGCCCCAAGCCTATTTCTTCAAAAAAAGATAAATAGACTTATTACAGTTGACGAAATAGACTTGGGGCAAGTCTAAAGAAAGATAGAACGTACTCACAGATCATTCATGATTCGTCGACTTTTCAACAACTTACGACGAAGTCCCAAATGAGAGAATTCTCATTTCTTGACGCGAAATTTGCTCTTTAGACTTTCATCTTTAGCGTGGTTGTACCTTGCCATACCGAAAGAACTAATTCATTTCACCACGTAATTGCGGAATCAAATAAATTCAAGCGAAATATCTAATTTATCAACAAACAATGCTAATGAAAGCTACGAAAATCCTGCACTTTGATTGTGATAGCAAATGTTGACAAAATTACAGGTGACATATTACGCTATGCATTAAGAGCGTTATCCTACCACTTTTTAGGTTTGAACTACTAGGAATTATTTGAAAAAGAATGAAACTAGATCAGGCAAGATCTTACAACAAATTTCATCTCATCAAAATTGCGTAACAGTCTTATAGGCTTCTATCAAAACTGACAGAATTTTTAGAAATCTATTGACAAAATCGCAGGTGACATATTACACTATGCGTTAAAACTGCTATCCTACAATTTTGTGGGTTTGAACTACCAGGAACCATTTGAAAAAGAGTAAAACCAGATCAGGCAAGGCCTTTAAAAAATTCATCTCATTAAGATTACGTAACGGTCTTATAGGCTTCAATTAGACAGTACGAAATTCTTTGACTTTGCATGACAAAATCGCAGATGCCATATTACAAAGACCTTTTACACGAATTTCATGACCAAGAAATTTTCGTAAAGTCGAATTGAACTACTTTCTCAATTCTCATAAGAGCACGAGAAAAATTCCTTAAATACTTCGGTCTTTCAGCTATCAGGCAGAATTCGATTCATTCCAAGCCATCAAGTACTCTTGGAGCTATGAATTTTCAAAAGTGGAACTTTTTTCTGGCTCGTCCAGTACATTACGGCTGTAACCACGTGACTATAGAGCATCGTTTGAGCCATTCCTGTCAACGATTCATCGTATTTTACACAACGCATTTCCTGGCCATACTCCTACATGAAGTGGTATCACATATTCTCCCCCACGGGTCTACTTACTACATTAAGCGCCCAGAGATGTGCCTGCTGATTGGGTCTCAGTTTCAGCGCAAAAAACCGGCACATTATTATATTTTGCATCTTGGTTGCAAAGCACGTATGTAAACAAAGCTAATTTGCCAGGAAAGGTAAAAAATGTTGCGAAGAAGCAAAAAGATCATTTTGGTGAACGCGTTGTGGCGCAGTGGTGTAATCCTCTGACATTGCAGCCAGACCAGTCAGGCGGACAGGGTTCGATACCCGATAGAGCTCCACCACTTGAGCGTCAAGACCAGGGGTCGCGGACTGCGATCCCAGCTCTTGCCACTAAAAAACGCACCTTCACCTTCAACAACTTCTCCACTTTGCTAAACCTTACTCCAGGACTGGTATTTTGTTTCTAATATTTAGTACCAGAAAAGGTTTTCAAAGTTTTCTTTGGCAGGCACATCTCCGTTGTCTACCTCTGAGAAGAACCCTCCGGGGAATTCCCCAATAAGAAAGCCTCTTACCTTGATACTTGATGCCGCAGTTGTGCCATGAAACTCTTTGGAGCTGGTGGTGCATTCTAGAAATAAGCAATTTTAAGTCAAGCTTCGTGTATTTGAGTAGTAGAAGCATAAAAACACTTGCTCGAGCCTGGACTTCCGAAGGACCTTGGGTTGTTCATGTTGCTCGTCAAACCTTAAAGCGCCAATCACAATGGCGAATAGACCATTTCGCAATTTGGAAAAGGGACTGAGGATAGCGCGGCCGATTCTGACAGCCTTGGCAACAAGTAGGAAATCTAGGAAATCCCCTCTTCTGCAGCTGGGCCTAAACTGAGCCGTTTCAAAGTCGAGGGAAACAACTGAAATAAAATGGGTCAAAATAAATTCACAAATGAGCGAAAAGATTGCAAAACGGCTAAGTAGTCCAAAGACAACACTTACCATACTAAACAAGCATCACATAACTCTTGGAAGTTGCAAATAAATCGAAAATAACTCGAGTTTGGAGAGAGATGCGAGCGAGCCGCCAACCGTACACTTTGCACTGCAGAAGAGGGGATTCCCTAGATTTCCCTGTTGCCAAGGCTGTCAGAATGGGCCGCGCTCTCCTCAGTCTCTTTCTCCAAATTGCGAAATGGTCTATTGTGTGCTCTCGGGCTGTCCCTCTCTTACGACAATTATTAGAACAATCTAAATTTAAATTGTAAGTGCCATACATAGTGGGAACTCGCTGACTATAAGTCCTTTCCCACTATGGATGGCAAGTAGTTAATTAGCCTTGCTGTTTTGTAAATAGTTGTTTTTCAAATGAATACGAAATTTGTGCAAGCATTCTCCCATAAAAAGAGGCGTTATGACGATCAATCACTAATTTTCGTTAATGGAAACAGAAAAATAGTGGCGTGCCTCGCTTTTACTGAAAAAATTTCGATCACACTGCCGAAAAAGGCAAAAGATTTTTGAGAGAAGGATGATGTGCATTGTTTACAAAAGTTTCAAAAATGTAAGGAAACATTGATTTTCATACAAACACTTAGCTTTTCTCAATCCCATGGCAATAACTGTGCAGATGATATCTCTTTTTAAATGTGAAAAATTGCCCTTTCTTTATCTTTCTGTTAGACTCACGACATAGTCCCAGTTATCGCAACAACAACAGCGACAACAATAACATTTTTTCCTCAAACTGGGACTTATGGAGTTTCACATAAAGAATTGAGACGAAAAATCCACAGATTCATCTGTGCGCTCTGAAACGAGGCAATGGCGTAGTCATGGCAACTTATGCAGTTAGAAATTCTCATTGGTGTGGTGAAGGTCATGGAAGTTGAGTGGCCTTCAAAATGAGGAAATCCAGGTTGAAAAGAAAAGGTTTGTTGATTCTTGGATTGAGGAAACATTCAACTGGATACTTGCGGCTATTTTCATGGGTAATGTTACTGAAAACTTGAATTTTGAGGCGTTTTGTCATCTAAGGCTTGAACCAGCAACTTAGACCCATCCGCCATTGCCTGGAGCACTCAGCTTTTCATAAAGTATTGAGTATGGTTTCCATATCTGAACATGAAATGGAGGGAAACCATTTTGTCCTACTTTGCAACGAGAAAGTCCATGAGTTGCAGTTTGAGCGTCCACCAGTCTATGAATAGCGATAACTACAAACGTGTAATCAAGCTCTTTCTCTCCGAGAAGTTTCTTTATAATTTGATCACTTCTCTCACGTACTTTTTCAGGCATTTCCCAACCAAGAAATTTTCGTAAAGTTGAATTTGCCTGCACTTTCAGTGCTAATTAGGACACTAGAAAAGCTAAAAAATTCCTCAATTTCTCAGCTTTCAAGCAGAATTCAATTCATTTGATTCATTCAATTCTTTCATTCAATTAAATCAGTTCCATTCCACCTGGTACTCTATGTGCTATAAATTTTCAAAAGTGAGAATGTTTTCTGGCTGACCCAGTGCGGTACAATTCATGGATGCCTGGCTGGTGGGAAAGTATGATAAATTCCATAATTTCTAACTTACCACTTGCGTTACTTTCGACAAGCCATGCTTTGCACGCTACAAGGCAAAAATAGATTGTCAATAAGCGAGGTTAATGACTTAAACGAATAGTACAGTACTTCAAACCACTTCAAATCATTTCTATGACTTCGAATCATTATGCAGCACTCTTTTTTGACTCAGTGAGGTCAACATGTTTCGACAAAGACAGAAAAAGACCTATTTTGAAAGAAGAAAGAGGACGGAAGTCCAATGTTTGTCGATCAGAAATCATTTAAAAGCAGCTGAGCAGGAGAAGGCCCTGGTGTAAAGCAAGAAAAGAAGAAAATTTAACAAAGAGAGGCAACAGAAAGAAAGTTCTCTATGAGGAATGAAAGAAGTGAGGTCTACATTTCAAAGCTGAACCAAAAAAAGTTAAAAGAGTGAAACTCTACGAAAATGAGATCAAGATCAGGATGATACTAACCATTTCCGCTCTTTGCTTGTCTTTCTCCCAGTTATCACAGAGCGTTACAATCTAAGAAATCGAAATTCTACGAATAAGCAACAAGTCATGGTATAACAGGAGATTTTGACAGCAGAACATTGTGACTTGGAAATAATCAAGGCAGGCCTGGTTTATTCAATTATTTTTGGTTCAGAGAAAGGAACATAAATACGTACGAACATAATTTTGAAATGACCCAACCCAAATAAAAATAGATCACACCAGTCAAACAATTTCCAAAATATTTTTCCGATGTCCCCGTTTACCAAGGCTACCAGAAAATTTTCAACTCACATATAAATTCTATCTGTTAGGAATAACATTTAAACAAAACTTCTTTAACGTTTTGCAGGATGTTTTCTTTCTTAGAGTATATCGGACAAATATATAATTTATCTATTTGCAGTTAACTTTACTTGTTCTCACATGATAAAATTTTAGAACCATACCAAGTCCATATTCGTACAGTCTCCTGTTAGCTGAGTCCCGTTCCTCTATTCTTTTGTTCTTTTGTTTGTAAGTAGCTTTTCGTTACCCACCCTTTAGCTATTCTACAAAAGAGCCTAGATTGAGCGTCTTTCTTATACATTTTATACGCGACTTTCGATTGAGTGGCGATAAAGCTTCTTTCACTATTGCGTACATTCGAAAATTCCATTTGCAAAATATCGTTCAATTCTGGTTCTTTCCTAAATAGCTAGGGGGCCTCTTATATATTTAGTTGTATTTTAGTTTATCTCCTTCATGCGATGGCCCTGGGGTAGTCATGATATTTTGCTCCCCTTGCTATCGTTTCTGTAGTATTGTATGGTAGCTCGTTTGTAATCTTAGGTAATTCGTAAATTGTAAATTTTTAACATTGAATTCATAGAAAAAAAAATTTTAGAAGTTGCTAAACCTCGTTTCTTGGTGATGTTTTCAAATGGGACTTCTCACAGCTTCTCACAATTGTTGAAATGAACATGGTTAAAAATATTTTTCATTAAGTTTCTCAAAGTGTGCTTTTCCTATGCAAATATTTCGTGAGCAAGACATTATATTTCTAAAACAGCACAAATGATTTCCTGTGATTTTTATGCTGCAAAGATAAAAAAATAACTATTTCACTATTTCACTGGCACCCATTTATTTCTTCAAAATATTTTATGAGAGTTTCTTAGTACGAAGAGTCTCATTGATTCTCAGATAAAATATTTTACTTCATTGCTTACCAATGGAGAGCAGTCCATATGACAGAGGAATCCGCAGGCTAGAAATTAAATTTGGAAAATAAATGGATTGCTCAGCAAAAATAATCTCCAATTATAATTCAAGATAAAAAGTAAAAACTCATAAATCAATTAAAAACCACTGCTGTCTTTAATCTGTACAATAATCCAAGGCTTACAACCAATCTCAATCACAGTAGGAAAGTCAGTCTCCATTTGTTTGCTTGATTGGTGGTGAGAAGGATAGAAATTCAAAATCTGAATCAAATTTCTTAAAGGAATTGAGTCCATATAAATAGCTGAGCGTTAACGGCTATGCTGACAAACTGCTGATGGCCCTTTGTTATCGCACAATTGTGCTTAAAGTCATTAGTAGTGGAGATCAAAGACTTCTTAATCCTTGCCAAGGAGAAAAGTGTCTGAAAATGCCAATAAAGATTTTAATAGAATTATGTCATGTCCTATCGCCTGAAGAAAGTGTTTTTATGGAGGATGAAGCGGAACGTTAGGATTCGGAAGCAGANTACCAATGGAGAGCAGTCCATATGACAGAGGAATCCGCAGGCTAGAAATTAAATTTGGAAAATAAATGGATTGCTCAGCAAAAATAATCTCCAATTATAATTCAAGATAAAAAGTAAAAACTCATAAATCAATTAAAAACCACTGCTGTCTTTAATCTGTACAATAATCCAAGGCTTACAACCAATCTCAATCACAGTAGGAAAGTCAGTCTCCATTTGTTTGCTTGATTGGTGGTGAGAAGGATAGAAATTCAAAATCTGAATCAAATTTCTTAAAGGAATTGAGTCCATATAAATAGCTGAGCATTATTAAGGCTATGCTGACAAACTGCTGACAGCCCTTTGTTATCGCACAATTGTGCTAAAGTCATTAGTAGTGGAGACCAAAGACTTCTTAATCCTTGCATTATCCTTAATCCTTGCATTATTAAGAAGTCTTTGGTCTCCTCTACTAATGACTTTAGCACAATTGTGCAATAACAAAGGGCCGTCAGCAGTTTGTCAGCATAGCGTTAATGCTCAGCTATCTATATGGACTCAATTCCTTTAACTTTCGCTGGTGATCACTGAAAATTTCAAGCAAACTGAAAATCAACATCAACTCCAGGGGTGAACAGTGGCAACAGGCCTGAAGGTGTGAAAAAGTGAACTTTGCATGTGCAAAATGCAGCAATCATTAATGATCACTGCTGTTTGTTTCACATCTTTACCTCAAAGAGCTGGAACAAGAATTTCAGGATTTCTATAAATTCAAAGAGATTTGAGAATAAAATACATTTACCTTTACACTGCTTTGACTCATGCCAAACAATATCTCCACAAAAATCACAAAATGTTGGTTTCGGTACACTCAAGTTTCTGAAAATGTGGAACATCTGTCGTTTTTCCTTTGAAGAAAAGAGGAAGAGTTAGATAACAAACATGAAAGTGGTCACAAAAGTTGATACTGCACACAGAATACTTGCAAACTGGCCTCATATCAAATAGCATTCTTATCAATATATTGTTTCAATCCCTCTTTGGGTAAGGATATCAATTTGACAAAATGCTTTTGAAATTTTCATAATAAAAATTCTAATTACAGATATTGTATTCAAGTACAATTGATTATAATATATAACCTTCAAGTTCATTGAAACAAATGACAGAATTCCTAATCAAATATAATCAATTTTGATAATCAAAGGCCTCTTTAGATCTTTAGATTTTGTGTTTTTCCAAAAATGTTCATTCAATTGCAGTTAGTTTGGCATATTTCTTGAGCAATAGCCCTTTATGCCTATCCTTTGGAGGGTAATTTGGAGAGCATGAAGGAAAACTCCTTTATGTCAAATTTCCTAAAAATAGGAAAGCCATTATATCTATACTCAATTTGTAATTTCTATAGCATGATGTCATACCTCATGCAAAGGGGGGCATTTAGCTTCAGCTTCATCAGATCAGATCAAATAAGATCAGGTCTGATCCAATTACAGCAAGATTGGATTGGGTTGGATTGCATTGAGGCAATTTTCATTCAGATCTTGGGGATTTTAGCAACATTTTGCTTACAGTATACTAATTGCACTAGATTTTGGATCAAGCGTTGCATCGTCAGAAACTTCTACAGATTCTGGATTCCATTGAAACCTTTTAGTTGCTTTTGTTGAAAATTTTGTCACACTATCATATTTCATTACCCTCCAATGCCCTCCCTTTGAATTTGTGATACAATGTTTACCTTTTTTGTTCATACAGGTGAAGAGATTTCTTACACAAAATGTGACTGAAGATAGTTTTGGTAGTACAGTTACAGGCCTTTGGGCACATCAACATGGTTTCCCTTAGAATGTGTGCCAGACTCCAGGAAAATAAACTATTTTAGGTAAGGGGGTCTGGTACACAGGCTAAGTTTCCCTGTTCATAATTCTTGTGCAGAAAGTTTACAGTCTATCATATGGCTCAAGAATTCTTACCATAATGTAAAGAATTCTTGTTATGTTAATGTGCACATTTTGGCTTGTACTGTACAACCATGAAAATTTACACAACTCAGTGAAAGGTTACAATTTGGATAGGGTCAAGCCAAGCACTTCTGATAAAGATTAATAACTATTTAACCCATTAAGCTTGAAGGATTAACAGGGATATCTGATTTCTTTGTTCATAGACCCAAGGTTAAAGACTGAGTAGTGAACAGATCAAATAACAGCCAAAGTCATAAAACTGTTGACCAGCAAGAGTCAAAGACTCATGCTATAGTCCCAACTGAATATACATGACTAACTCCAGTACCCATATATTTATAATTCTCCTGATGCTAAAGGGTGCCAAATAGCAGGAAAGGAATTTGCGCAAAAGGCCAAGTAACTCTCGTTCAACATTACCCTACAGCTCACCTTTCCCAGAGCTTTTGGGGGGCCTGCAGGGGTAAAGTGGGCAGGCTGGGCTAAAATGGGTAGCACTGAATGCTATGGAAAACAGTAGACCATGAACTGATAACGGTAAATCAGCATTCACTTTCTAAAGGAGGGTAGTTCAAACCTCATAGATGTAGGAACCGGGGGCACTGGGGCACATGCCCCCTAAGATTTTGCAATAAACAAAGAAATGCCCTTTATATTTTCAGGAAGAGCCCCCATAGCTTAATAAAAAAGTCCCCTTGAAATGCTGTGCCCCCCCAAGTTTGAGATGCTTCCTATGTCCGGCTGTCAAACATCCTTGGCAGTCACCCCCTCCATTCCTACAATCTACAATGTTACTCTCCAAAAAGGCACAGCCCATGACAGAGATTCAAAAAAAGCAGGGCGTATGTGCATCCCTTTGAGAGGAAACTCCTGCTTGGCACCCCTTTTCTAGCAAGAAATGTGCCCCTGAAATGAATTTTATGCACTTTGAGCCATCAGCCTTTGAGAGGAAATGTAGTGGGGGCTGCCAGGGGGCTGCCTGACAAAAAGTCCATTGTTCAACAACATTTTTGCCTGATTGAAGCTGATTTTTTTTTCAATTTCCATCATTTGCACCCTGCCCCCCCCCCCCTCCCTCAGCTGCCATAGTCTGCTGTTAAATGGAATGTATGGATACAGGCATTATATTTCATTAAAAAACTAAATCATTTTATCAATCAATTTACAGTCTAAAAATTCTCAAAAAGTCGTCAAAAACAGGGGATCAATTTAAGATCAATGTAAATCTTAAATCATTTCAGATCTTTGTATGGGATTCAGACTTTTCAGGGTCTTTCTGCTGTGCTATCAATTTATTCAAAACAAAAATCAGTCAATTTTTGGTTTTCGAATTATGGTTGTTGAAACTCAATAATATATGTACTGTACTGTAATACTGTTCCATTTCAATAAAGTTTGCAAGCTGAGCTGAAGCAAGCATGAAAATTGAAACGAAGCTGAATGAATAAATAATGAAAAGAACAACAGTTTCCTGGTGGGCCTAATTAATACTCTACCTGGTGATTTTCACCTGTAGAAGACCTGCTCATTTGCTTGTTCGATACTTCCGTTGTTTGATCTTTAGAAGAATTCCATTCACCGGAAAGCTGTACAAATCTGGGTCGCTCATTCAAATCGGGTTTTGTTTCTCCACTGTTCTTTTCTGTTTCGTGAGGAGAATTGTGAAAACGGATCCAATGATCTTGTAGCAAGGAAGACGTCGCGAGGCAAACCATACAACATGGGCAAATGAATCCTTCGCTTGGGCTAAGCATCATTTCATGATCACAGGCCCATCGCAGCTTTCTTCACTGAGAGTCAAAGGCGACCGATGTTCTAATCAGTTGGATGCTGACCCAGCGGATCATCGGAAACGCTTCGTAGTAATCTGTGGATTAAATTCTTGATTTATTTTTCATTGATTTTCACAGGCTCCGATTTTCAGATCTGATTGAGACCTCTGTTTGAATGACCGCCATTATTCAGAAGTGGCAGGCATGTGAACAATGTTACAATGTCACGTGAACGAATATCCTTCGCAGGGACAACCCATGAAATGTTGGAGATTTCCAAGTGAAAAGAAAAGGGGGCAAAACAAATAGCCACCCCTCTAGAAGGGGATACGATATCTTTGCATTCGCTCAAAATTAGGTTCCCTCAAAATTCCTATAAATTTTAGGTAGATAACGTGGTTCCCTAAGGACTAGGGTTAAACTTCCAATTGAAAGAGATAAAATATTCTGCTCAACTTGTACAAACAAATTGAAGTAGCCTTTCAAGGCAGGACGAGAAAATTACGCAAAAGAGACTTAACCAAAATTTTAATCAATTCCAACTAATAAACAAAAGCTCATATTTCTACAAACTGATGAAAATCGTCACTTTTTAGATGCTTTACTAACAAGATATCTCAACACAATATTATACAAACAGAGATCCAAAAACGAAATCCAGAAACATTAAACTGTGTATAACCTACATTTGTTCATGTAATCGCTGATATTTTGTTAGTAGCTTTAATTTGTAGTTCGTAATTAGAGCATGTATCTTAATGATATTGAGTCTTTATTGAAAAGAATAGTTAAGGCACCATGATTACACATTTTTTATAAGAAACTGGAAACTAGTACTACGTAACTACGATGACCAAAAATTGAAGAAACTCTAGTACTATACGTTCAAGAGCAATTAAGAAATTCTAAAATTCAATTTCTAGAATAGGAGTCGGTAGATTCGCGGGTAGATGACGTCTTCTTCATCTGACTTCATGTTCACATGAGAAAATAAAAAATCATGGGTAGTTCACTTTACCCCGGTCGAAGAAAAATATCGACTGGACGGTATATCTTTTAAAATATTATGTAAGCGTACAAAAAAGTCTTTCTTGGCCTTTTCCTTTTGGAAAAAGTAAACACATGGTATGTGCTTCAAATCGATTAAAACAGTTATAGAAATGAATTTCGTCTTGGGGTCAAAAATTATGACCAAAGATAGGAGCCCAAACCTAACAACCATAATTTCCCGAGGTTGTTTTTACTGCCTCGGGTAAAGGGATTTTTTGCAACAACAAGAATAACTATTTTGCAAAAATGTTTTTATTTTCTGTGAGCACATATAACAAAGCATTGGGCATAAATCATGTTTTATCATTGCATGTTTACTTTTGGAGAGAAGCGCAAATGTTCTGAGTAGTTCACTTTACCTCGTAGTTCACTTTACCCCGTCTTACCCTACACTTTAGGATAGTCGATTCTGCACGCTTGCTACGCAAAAAGCCGCCCTAAATCGGAGCAAATGTCGGATAAAGGGCATTTGATCGAGGAGCCCCCCAATCAACTTTAGTTATTCCAAAGGAGAATCTGAATCCAACGATGTTCTCGTATATGTTGATGATTTTACGAATGTGCACAATGGTGATAAAAGCTTTATAACACCACTCACTCGAACCTCTAGTATAAAAATGTTGCTCTACCCAGGCTCTTTTGTAGAACAAATTTTCGAATTTCGTGTATAGACGCCTCCTTCGCAGAGACCACGCCTGACACGACAGCAAAAGGGCAATTCACCAAAACGCACCATGTTACAAACGGAGGTTGAGGGGGGTTGATGAGCTCTAATCTAAATGTACCTGAATTTCCTTGCTAGTAGTATCCAGAGACAAGAAGTTCGTTCGATAATTTTCGAAGAGTTTTGTTTTACCATGATTTTACCATTCAAGCATCGCAAAGGAATTGAGTGAGACTTTATCACTTCGAAGCTGTCGGCTTTTTCCAAAAAATCAGGTAGCAGACGCTCTAAATATCATTTTGCGCCAAAAAAGTTAACACTGTTTCAGTTCATTAATTTCCCCCTCACAAAGTGATAGTATAGGCAGCATGCCTGTGACATAACAAAGTAAATGACGACACTAATGTCAGAACCATACGACGAACGCTGACAAGTAAATAGTTATCCCGGAGAGTCGTCGCTAGAAACGGGGGTTGTACCTTTCGGTAATGCAGTTCCGGGTCTTACTAAAAGGTCAAAGGCAAGATTTCATCAAACTCTGTTGGTGACCAAAAATGCATACCTTCATCCATACTTGATCTAATTATTCAACGCATGGATGAAAGAAATTCGTGCATATAAAAGCTGCAGGGAGTCTGAAATTGAGTGGACGGTTAGATGTAGATAGCTGGCAAGGCAAATAAAAAGGAAGCAGTCCAGGCAAATGAAAAATTGCCATTCATACACACAATGAAATTTGTCAGAAGATGCAGTACAAAAGAACGCGCATCCTTCATAGTGGAATGAAGGCCCGGGCTGGTAATTTCTAAATTTCATAACATTTTTCTATACTGTCACCTGTGTAGTCTCGAAATAATTTACATGTTGGAGTAAACTGGGAATTTTTAATCCAGGGAGTGCGTAGATTTGCCCCAAATCTATTTCGTCAAAAATAAATTCGTCAAAAAAATTGAAGGGAAAATAGACTTTCACATAGACTTATTACAGTTGACGAAATAGCCTTGGGGGCAAGTCTAGGGAGTAAGGTGTCTTGATTTTTGAAAAAATTGTCCCAGAAGTTTCTTAAAAAGATGTTAATCTAAAAAAGGGAGGTACTCTTTATTGCGCTATATGTGGCCGAGCTAAAATGCATGACCATGATGCAGTACAGAATAGAATAACATAATTCGCACTCAAAATAGAGCAAGCCTGGCCCACGCCACGTAGACACGTAGAGAGAGCGAGCACGGGGCGGGACCCTGCTGTTGCCTTCCCATTTTGTTTGGACTGCAATCTTATTTAACGTCAATGAACATACATTTTTCCTTGCACCTCTCCTCAGTCACAAAAGCCTGGTATTTTCTCTTGAAAGCATGCTTTTTTCTCCTGTATTTTTCATAACATCTGTGTTTCTGCTCATAATTTAGGAAGTGCATTCTAAAGCTCGTTGATGGAGCCTGAGAAGGGAGGGGCTGCCCCTCCCCCTCATCCAGTCAGAATTTTCAGGTAAGGAGAAACGCAATCAGGAAATGAAGGTACCATTTGGATATGAGATGTGCAAAGCCCCCGTCTGTGAAAAATTGCTCTGTTCATGTTTTTCTAGTCATGGAGGCAAGTCTCTGTGTGAAAAAAGAATTTACTGAAGGGCAACTCTTTTCATGTTATCAAAATTTTGTTGATTCGAATATGCTATTTACCGTTTGAATCACCACAGCGAATAATCTTGGATGAAGAGTTTTCAGGAAGGTGGTTTTATAAAGTCTCTATTTGGAAAATGGAATCTTGGCCAATATCGATGAGAAAATAGATTGACAAAAGCTGCAAAGGTAAATTTTAAAATATGTTTATTTATTTAGTAAACTTAGCGTTTGACTTCAAATTTAGTATGATAATTTTAATTTTGCTTTACCATCCATTTGGCTTTTGGTAAGTGCAGATGATTTTGGCATTTTGAAAATTGCAATCACCCAAGGAAAAGTTAGATTATGCCGACGGAAAATAAGGATTTGTTAAGATCGAATGGCTTCTGATGCAAAGGGGGAGGGGGAATAAAACGAACGCGAAATTTGAATTAACTGAAGTCATTGAAAAATAACCAGAATTATTTGATTTTGATTAGAATGAAAAACAATGCAAGGATGAATCCTGCATGCTTTCTTTATCATTAAATCAACCCTAACTGGACAGAAGGGGGGCTAAAATATTTCCCCCAACCAGTTGTGTCTCGGTAACTTTTTTTCTAATTTCTAGGCTAACTATTTTTTGTGACATTTCCCTATCTAATTTGCATCTTCCGTCCAAAAACTCCTTCCATATATCTCGTGTATTTTTGGACATGAAGCAATTTTTACGGAGAGTAGTTTTAATATCTTGTTCGTTTTACGGCCTTCTTCAAACCCTTCGTCTTCTTTATAGCTTCAAACCAAGATAATCCTTGACAGAAAAAAGATGACTGAATGAATTTTTAGAGCAACCATAAATCAATAGAAGAAGATTGAAACACTGCTATTTTGTTATGACCTGATGATATGATAAAAGCCTAATGTTGGCTAACATATAACATCCTAAATATTGCTTATCATATAGTTTGGGTATTGTCGAAAAGAGCATAGAGTTCTTGCATAAAGCTTTCCTAGATTATCTTTGGTATTTTGTGGTCAAAGCTTTCTTGTTCCCCCCACTCATTTTGCTGCTTGTTCCCTTGTTCTAAAATAAATTAGAAAGTTCATCCATTTGTTCCCTAAGGATATGATCTTTCACAAATTTGTTCCCTCGTTCGCGGACTATTTTCACTACCGTTCCCTGGAAGGGCCTCGCCAACGTTGATGATCCATGCCTGATCCGGGCCTGATCCCATCCCATGTTCCTGAAACAAAAGCCTGGCAGTCTTCATTTCAGAGAGACGTAGGAAGCATCTCAAACTTGGGGGGACACGACATTTCAGGGGTATTTCTTTCATTAAGCAAAAGGGGCACTTCCTGAAAATAAAAGGGAACTTCCTTGTTTAATGCAAGATCTTGGGGTGCCCCCCCCCCGGTTCCTATGTCTCTGCTTCTTTTGTCCAACAGTTTGTAGGCCTGCAAATATGACTGGTGGGGGGAGGGGGATTTTTTGACGTCATGTTTTATGTTACCCTGGGTACCAGCCTCTCTAACATAAAAACAGTTTTTATGTTAGAGAGGCTGGTACCCAGGGTAGTTTTATGTCCTCGTGATTCTTTAGACTCTGATGATATGTTGGACGAATCAGAGGCTGTCTGCAAAAGAGATTTTGTATTTCCTTACACTGCTGCGAAAACTGCGAAGCAAATGAATTGGTATTGTCCATACTCTTTCGCAGTTGGCTGAACCAAAGTCTCTGAGTCACACATAGAAGCATGTTATTCACCGTAATTTACTGAATCTATTTTGTTATTTGCTGCAATCCTTCTAGCCCGAATAACATTCCCTATAATGTTTACGAAATGACTACAAATCTGTTCTGTTCTACAAGTGAAGAGCAATTTTCGTTTTGCTGAGCAATTTTCGTTTTGCTGAGCGATGGGAGGCAGTTAGGCAGTCCTTCGCTAAATGGCCTAAATATACATTAGTATCTTTAATTGTTGGTAAAATCTTCTTTTTTGGCCCTTTTCTCAAGTAGAAATTCGTAAGAATTATGAACATACAAAACTCTAACTTTTCAATGGGGGCTACAGAGGGAAATATTTTCCAAGCAACTCAAAGTCACCTAATTTTCCTCTTATTTCGTTGCCGTTTTCTATAGATTTTAGGGGACGGGTTAGGGTATAACTGCTACTGCTGCTACCCCAATGCCGTGTAGTGCTTCCCTAAGAACCTCCTGCACCCTTTTCTCTTAGTAAAATAACTGCATCACTCTGTACAGAAATCTTAGTCAGTTGACTGAGTCCGAGTCAGTTCCATTTTGCTTCTAATTCATTCAATTTATTGGAGAGAGCACCTCTGCGGAGAAATTGTTGACCACTTCAAGTTTCCATTCAAATATCGCTAATCGATCTTCGGTGTTTACGAGCAAATAAGAAGCGACTGGATCACATATTTGTTTAACAAACAGCGTCTTTCGCTTCGTGCTTGCAAAAAGAGAGAAAAATGTTGCTCTTTGGAAAATCTCACTGCGAAACCACAAGCATGTGTATGCACAACCCTGCCGCTCGGATTCTACCAAAGTTTCCCAAAAATTGAAATGTGTGATAACGCAAATGTAATGGTGGCCCATCGTTATCACAACAAGTATACAAAAGCATTACAAAATTTCGACATAAAAAAAGAAAACGTGAGTGATTGTAATGAAAAAACTACAAACAGATAACTATGAAAGAATAAAAGATAGTAATGAAAGAAAATATAATCATGAGGAGATATGAAGATTTCTCCGCTTTAATATGTTTCTGCCTAGCTTTTAGCGATGGGCCAGCACCATACGACGCTCATGAAACACACTTCTTGTTATTCGCGAGCTTTTTCACCTTAAAGGGCATGTATCGTGAACCTGATTGGCTAATGTAATACAATTATCTCTTTTGTTTAGTACAAAGCACGGGACCGAGGCTACATTTTTACGGCAGTAAAAATTCATGAAGCAGAAATTAAAAGTCACGAAACAATGGAATTCCACTCCAAGCTTCTTTGTTGTATCAACCAACTGTTATCGCGATATATGCCCTTTAAATCTAATTTGAGACAGACCCCGGGGGGGGGGGGGG
>REGL01000283.1:201601-213145 GCA_004194395.1 Aurelia aurita complex sp. Pacific
CATTGTTTATTTTCGTCCCACTTTTTGATGTGAAAGTCCATAAGTCCCAGTTTGAGCAAAAGTATATATTGTTGTTGTTGTTGTCATTGCTGTTGCTGTTGTTGTTGCGATAACTGGGACTATTTCGTGAGTCTAGTTTACCGCTGAAGAGGGCCTAACCACTCGATGAAAACAGGAATCAATTTGGTCTTTTGCGCTTTTAATTCTTTATGACAGTGCTGACTAGTTTCGCCCACTAGGGCATCTTCACAGCAAATGATTTACTCAGAGTATCAACTTCTATTTATAGTATATTGTATGTCCATATAAGCAAATATCAAAAAGTTTGATCTATTGTGAAGACTAGTTGGAACAACCACGAGATTTGAATAAATGAATGAATGAAAATGAATGAATGAACAAATCACTCAATCAATCAATCAATCAATCAATCAATCAATCAATCAATCAAACAGTCAAATAATCAAGAAGCATATAGCTAATTCACTAACCGAATGTTGTTGACTTTGATGAAGTTGCTGTTGTTGTTGTTGTCGTTGCTGTCATTGATATGCAGAACGTACATCTAGACTGATTAAATAGGCTGAAAGAGGTATCTAGACTGAAAAAAGCAAACATCGTAGTAGCACTACTGACAGACTGTAGAAGATTCACCACTATTGCTCCAGGGGGGGTACTCAGGTATATTTAGGATAGGGGTGCTCAGGCTGGGGTACAACGCATCAACCCAAAAAAGTAATTTCCAGCATGAAAATAGACCCAAAAAAGTACCCCCCCCCCCCTGGGACTATTGCACAGACATTTTGATCATGTAATAATACGTGCAGACTTCAACCTCGTTCCCAGGGTGTTCTGACGTCATATGCTGGTCACGAAGCTGAATGAACAGGTAGAGCAATGAACTCACTCTGGGGACGAGATTGTGCAGACTTTAGTGTTACTGTCCACTTCGAAAGAGAGCTAATAAGGACAACAAATTCAACAAAATTTTACAACGCTTGAAAGATTGAAATTCTGCTCTCAAATTTGCTTTAAATGATGCGTAGCGTGCAGTGTTTTGCAATACAATGGTAACTATATGACCAAAAACCAATTTACTTTACATACTTTTTGGTTGTACTTTAGTAATCGTTTTCAAAATGAGATTTTTGTATTTCGTAGGTTTACAGAAGTACTACGAAAAAAAGAGTTGGAAGAGGAGGGGTGTATCATCGAAGGGAAACAAGTGAAAGACATTGATGACTTGTTAGAATGGGCAAAAATGAGTCCAGAGCAACAAAAAAAAGGTAAAAAGAAAAAAAAGAAACATGAACCCCGTAAACGACTCGGATCGAAGGCAAATTCAAAAGATCTTGTTAGGCCAAATCGATCTGACTCAAATCTATGCTCAATGAATGTCACAAGCAGAATTGACGAATGGTACGAAAAAGCAACAGCAACTGCATTAGATGATATTGGGGATGAAGATGAAAGCTTTGAGAGCTATTCGGGCTCGGAATCCGACGAAGTTATCAGAAGAGATGGGAAGGCGAGGTTAAAGAAGGGGAAATCGCTAGGGGATATTGATCTTGAGTTAGATTCACTTACAGCAGATGATCTACTACAGAAATGGATGGGTCAGAAGAAGAATAGTTTAATCATGGAGGAGCGAGGAAGATCAAATTCTGACACATCAGTGGAACCAGAGACTCCTGAGGAGACTGATTCATCAGTTCAGTCGATATCAAAAGAAAACGCATCGTCTGAGAAACTAGAGGAAGTCGGGGCTAGGACCTCACAAATAGTGCCTGTTAGTCGGATCATAGTATCACAACCAAGCATAGAAGACACACTCTCACAGTCGCCCAACAATGACGCTAACTTACCGAATCAGCCGATTTTCTATATTCCGAATATCAGTGATGGAAAGCATTCTAAAACGACTGTAATCGATGAATGGAATGGAGAAGGGCTCGACCAGCTTGCATTGCCAGCTAGGCCTAGAAGCCGGAGTGCTTTAAGTAGTAGAGAGACATTTGAACCAAATGATGAGGCGAATTGGAAAGAATTTCAAAAGACAACTGAAATGAGGTCAAAATCACAAGGTAGCGTACCAAGACTACAGAGACGGGGGAGCGTTGAAACTCCAAAGCAAGAGCGTCAAGAGAGACATTTACGAACAGCCAGTGAGTATCGAAGGAGTACAAGGCCCCGTTCACTACATCTTTGTACTGATTTGTGTGAAACAAGGACGAGGGGTGTAGGCACCAAAGATCATCATGGTTTAAACTCGTTGAATTCAGGAGCGAGCTTGCAAACGAACACAAATGGAAATATTCGAAGCAAAGATAAAAAGGGAATGAAACTTTCACATTTACCAGGTAGGAATAAAATAATTTTGTTACATTACATCAAAGATATGCTATTTTGACGGCTGCGTGTGTGGACTGAAATATTTTCGTTAAATCCTGATGTATCTCAACCTATTCAAAGCTTGAAGGATTTCGCCAGACTAGACTTAGAGCAGGTCCACCATTAGACTGAAAGGACATCATTGAAAGGACAACGACAACATCAATTCAATACAATGAGATGAGCTAAAGTTGAGGGTCTTTTGGAGTAAGGCTACTAACAGATTGCAAAAAAACCACTTGGAGCACAAATGTAGGCCATATTCATACCCTGATAGAAGATCAAGCCCTTCAGACGTTCACTTGCACTCGTTTGATCAAATTGGTTTAATCAATCATATTTCTTGTTTTGCAGGTAAATTAAAGAACCTTTTATCTGGGAAGAAGAATTAACTCTGCAATGATGGAAGCACTTCGGGTGCAATGGAGAAATGGAAAACGATGAAATGGAAAGTTTAAAAAGTAACGAGTAATTGGATGATTTAAGACGTGACAGAGCAAGTTCGTGTTTTAGTATTTTAGCCACTACATTATGTGCCGGTTTTCAACCAAAATGAAAGAATTGATTTGGAACACCATGGGGTTAGAGGTGCTGTAGATATCAATTTAGCTTTTCCATTTACCTATCAATAAGGAGTGAAAATATAACAAAAGACACTTTCCTTTCCCAAATGTCTCTTACGAAGCTGTATTTTGCCCTACCGTGTCAACATGGGTTTCAACAGTGCATTGAAAAGACAGCATAGCACTTCTACTCAGAACGAAATAATGAAATGCATGGAGGCTTTGGTAACCTAACAGTTGACCTCATCATATTTTAGAAAAACTCTGGGACGACTGGTAGAAACCATTTTGTTACAAAATATTTTTCAAAAGTAATTTCCCGATGCATTATACCGAGGAGCAAATCACTAACTCCAAAGAGCGGACGAGATTTTTACTACCGGTAGAACGAATGATTTTTAGAGATTTTGGAAATTTGTTGCGCAAGAGAAGAGTTTCCTCTAAAGCATTTTTGTTTATTAATAGTCAACCAGTACAAGAAGAGAGTTGACGACCCTTCGTTTTCTTAGCTTCTAGTGGTTCTAGTGCCCTGATTTTCGAATTCCTCCTGCTGTATAGACTTGCCCCAAGTCTGTTTTGTCAACTGTAATAAGTCTACCGGAATTTTTTTGACGAAATTTTTTTTTGACGAAATAGACTTGGGGCAAGTCTACCTGCTGTATGAACTTGATCGTTGCTCTAAATGTCACAGAATTCTACAAATCTTAACCTTAGCTTGAAAGTGCAGGCAGTCAGAACAGATTTTAATTAAATGAGAANATTAATAGTCAACCAGTACAAGAAGAGAGTTGACGACCCTTCGTTTTCTTAGCTTCTAGTGGTTCTAGTGCCCTGATTTTCGAATTCCTCCTGCTGTATAGACTTGCCCCAAGTCTGTTTTGTCAACTGTAATAAGTCTACCGGAATTTTTTTGACGAAATTTTTTTTTGACGAAATAGACTTGGGGCAAGTCTACCTGCTGTATGAACTTGATCGTTGCTCTAAATGTCACAGAATTCTACAAATCTTAACCTTAGCTTGAAAGTGCAGGCAGTCAGAACAGATTTTAATTAAATGAGAACACAAGTAGTTTCATATGAACCGATTTGAAGGTTTTGATTCTTAATATTTTCAACTTAACGTTACACTCAATGCGTGTTTTAGTACTGGCATTTTAGGCCAATATCTTATATATCTGTAACTTCAAGCCATGGCTCAATAAAACTCTTTTGGGCTAGGTGTAAACTGAGAAAAAGTGATAATAAGAGGAGTTTCAATGTTTCAGATCTAATAATGCAGAGAATCCACAAATTGGTCACAATAAATCGTCAGAAAAGATCCAAAGGAACAACTTTATAAACGCTAGATTTTCAGAATTTTCTAAAAATTTCAATTTCCAATTTTCAAATCTTTTTAAATTTCTGTTGCTTTCTACCATGTCACTAGCTAATCAGGGGGCCGACATTTTAAGTAGCAGAAAGTAAACGAATTAGATGCATCGAAAAGGATCTGCGAAGGAACACCAGAAAATGGACGAGTTCTGCGGAGGAAAGCGAAGAAATTTCGGAGGAAGGAAACTATTTTGTACCTGTAGCTGTGAGCAAATTGGTTGGGAAAAAGTGTCTGCTATTAACGCAATCTGAGTACATTAAAAGTACCAGCAGCCAAAATTCTAATGATATTTTGTATGCCCGGAAGTAGCGCAATTTCCTCTCACTCCTCCGCAAAATGTCTCAGATCCTTTTCTTGTTACTCCTTCGCAGATGCATTTCGTCTATTTCTTACTCTTTTAGTTTTTCCTGCTTTAGAAATGGGCTCTCTGTGAGTCTGTAAGTCAGTCACATGTGGAAATGTGCTCTGGGATATCAAATACATCATAGATGCATGGTCTACAGCAAATGAGTTGTAAATGGTGAAAAATTCTCAACAAACCGTACAAAAATTTTGCTGTCGCTAAAATTCCCAACCGGGGTGCCCCAAAAAAGCTATCAACTTTTGACTGGCCACGATAAATCGTACACCGAACCGATTTTGAAGAACAATCACTCGATCTTCGGTAAAAAGGCCTGAATTAGATTCCAGGGTTTTTGCACAATTGTTTGTGTTCTGGTTTTAGAGCTATAACTGAGTTTCTTAAAATTTTCCTTTTCAAAAACACTGAAAACGATCAAAAAACGTCGATCAAATGTTTTAAAGACTCAACATGAATGGGAAAAGAAACATTTTGCACGGTGATTTGGAGATTCAGAAATGGATTAGTTGTAATCTGCTGCACGAGCGTTGGTTCAATATGAACAAAATTTGCAAAAATTACTGGAATCTAATTCAGGCCTTTTGCTAGTTATACATCTCTGAAATCGGCCCAGTGTACAGTTTATCGTGGCCTGTCTAAAGTGGATAGCTTTTTCGGTGCACCCTGTATTTAAACATTGAAAAATCAACAAGAGACCGGCTCCAAGGTTTTACTGAGGCCTGACCACTGCTGTCTTTGCCTTATCTTTGACATAAATAGATTTAGTTATAGTTATCATATTGAGAGTTTACAGGGATGTTGTTAATTCTAGATTTCGCTTGTAATGACAGAAAAAAATGGCAAAAATAGTCAAACCGTTTGAATTTGATTCTTGGTTTAAAGTGGCACAAATTATTCATACTCTGGATTCGATGTATTTTTGTTTGTCAAGCAAATCTGACTTCACTCTTGCAGAAACTGCTCGGTCTAAAATCTCAATCGGAGTAGGAAGATAGCCTCACTACATGAGGACCCTCTAGTTACGCTCATCTAATCGAATTGAATTGTTGTTGTTGTTGTTGTCGCTCCACTGAGGGGAGCGACAAACTCGCAACAAATTCGACAAATTCGACAAACTCGCAAACTGTTTTTTTGGCGTCTTAAGATCAGCGGTTTTGAGAAAAAGTAGCAAGTGATTTATTAGGCCCAATATCTCATTTAGCTAAGATTCGAAAAAAGGATCCGAATCGAACGATAGCACCACAAAGCTCACGATAGCGGGGTACTATCTCTGTTGACCGAAGCGCCATCATCAAGTCAAAGAGCACAGAGAAACGAGAGACTCATCGTCATAAGTCTAGTAGGAAGACTTTCCCAAATAAACATAGGCGTAGAAGACAGGGGGCAGTCGGAAAAATTTGCAAAAATCAGCCAGAATCGTGCAGAAATCTGCCTTAAGTTGGGCAAAATTTTTCTTAAGCAATCGTATTTTTATCGGGCAGCCCTCCTCAAATTTTATCTCCCCCTACGCCCATGCAACAAATAAAACAAAGGCTTTCAGCAGAAGATGAAATTTGAAAAAGGCATATCAAAACCTTGCTCATGATGGCGGCATCACAAGAAGCACAAGAAGGAATCGAAACAAAGCAAGCATCTTTTACCATAACGAAATGATTCTTAAAAACATCAATAATTTATTAAACATAAATAACTTTAATTCATTATATACAAAATCTAGAGACGTATGAACATATTCAGGGGTGCCTCGTCTCCATTTGGTCCAATGTTTGGTATGTAGAAAAGAGGCTGCGAAGGTGGCTGTTGTTGTTGCTTTGTACAAACATCGATATTCTCAGTTTCAATGTATTCATTTTTAAGTGCCTTGCCTCCAGAAAAGTTCTCTACCGATGCAACAGTCTCAGATTCGCTTTGCACAACAAGAGCTTTGGCAGTTTGATTTGATTCGATTTTCGCCACCACTGCTTGCTTTTCGGCCTCATCAGGGTGCAAATCTTCCAACCATTGTTGCACTTTTCGCTTTGAGTGATCACGGTTGAGTCGTGAACTGCCGAATCTCGTAATTTGTTCGTAACTTGCCGATCTTGCAGCGAGAATATCTTCCACGACTGTTAGCGACAAACGACGAACCAAGTCGCATCTGCTTTCACTTTTACAGTTCGTTTTTCGGTTAGCTCGAGATCCCGCCGATGTTTTGCGTAGGGATACCGAATCTGTATTGTCGTAGCTTGATTGAGAACGAACAAGCGAGGAGTCAAACATCAAGGCTTTTACGCATTGCTCTGTTTTGTAATTAGAAGGTATTGTTGCACTGGGATTCTCATTTTTCGTATCTCCAGGAGCGAAATCTAACAGTTCACTGGATGAAGCATCGAAGTCACCAACAACAGGGCTTGCAAGTTCGTTATCTAATGTGTCATAATCGGTACTGCTTTCAAAGTAACAGTAAGGGATTCTCTGCCCTGGTTCAGAATTGTCCAGGATATCTTCACTTGAAGCAGTAACGGACGATTCCGCTCTTGATCTAGCCTCGTCTTCAAGACTAGCTGCTCTTGAGGCTGCTGTCGTGTACCATGTTCTGAGTTTGGAAGAAACTTGATGTACACATATCCTGGGATTGCGAGACTCGGCTGTGTAAGAGTCAAACGAATGGGCCTTAGTCCTACCAACAGTCTTAAAAATCTTACGTTTCTCCTTCGCAGCCTCTTTAGTGTCAGTTGCGTTCATCAACTCCAACAGATCATCGACGCTATTTACAACTCTGCCGTCTACAACGCAAGCATTTTCCTCCGCAATCGACTCTTTCTTCTTAGGCAGTTTAGACTTTTGCTTTTCCGGCTGTTTCCTTGCGCGGAATTTCGACTTGATTTTCGAATAAACACTTTTCTGACTTTCCGTAGAGCGAGATCTTCCTTCGGCGTTCTTGGCGACAAGCTGCGCAACCAAACCAGATTTCTTTGTTGTTGCGATTGAAGCAAAACAACTTTTCGATGACACACACGAAACGGACCGCGCGGGTCTCAAGCGTGACCCTTCTGAATTCACTCGCGGTGAAAGTTTTGATGTTTCATAGTCTAATAAATTACTTTCTGAAGACCAGTTAGATTTGGTACTCACAACTGAATCTCCGGTATTACGGCGATGGGACTTTGGCGGTGAATAAATCAAGTCATTGAGGGCAGTGTAGAGTTCATTGATCTGATGAACGGATGCGGTCCTGCGGCAACCAATCGTTCCGCTGCTACTGCTTCCGGAGGTTTTCTGCGATGATACGGAGTGTTGTGAATTTACAGAGAACTTTCGTGAAGGCATTGTTGTATCATCTCTGAAAAAAGAGAAAGTTATTAAGAATCTGGCATTTGACCCTGGCTAGGCATAAACACAACTGGATCCTCAAAGAAGGGTTATTGTGTAAATTTTGAGCTTCTACACGATCAAAAGATGTAAAATTCGAGTTTAATTCTATTCACTTCTTCAACTAGTACGTGGTTCGAAAATTTACTGAAGCAAAAGAAGTTAAAAGGGACATAATCAAGAAAAACAAAAGAGACACTACTGTAAAGTGAAAACGAAACCTCTAAAATGATAACGCAAGACTAAGCTAAAATACCACTTACTTAATAAGTGTAAAGGAATGCACGAGAGTAAATTTTGTGCTCGACATTCGTAGCTCCATCTATCCTATTTTACACCTTCAAGTGAAAAAATTCCTGGTCTTCTTTCTGCGAAGGCAGCGCAAAAGATGGAAAGAGTCACCAGAATTGAGGTTCTTGCAGATGCAGAACCCAGCTAGACTAGCTTAGTATGTTATTCTTCAAGCACCTTTCGAATCATTTTCCTGGACCNCAAGAAAAACAAAAGAGACACTACTGTAAAGTGAAAACGAAACCTCTAAAATGAAACCTCTAAAGTGTAAAGGAATGCACGAGAGTAAATTTTGTGCTCGACATTCGTAGCTCCATCTATCCTATTTTTACACCTTCAAGTGAAAAAATTCCTGGTCTTCTTTCTGCGAAGGCAGCGCAAAAGATGGAAAGAGTCACCAGAATTGAGGTTCTTGCAGATGCAGAACCCAGCTAGACTAGCTTAGTATGTTATTCTTCAAGCACCTTTCGAATCATTTTCCTGGACCAGATCCTTCTAGAAACGACTCCTGATCTGATCAAAATTTGAACTGATCACAAGTTTAACTGTTATAAAACTTTTTACCGTTCTTGAAGAGGTGTGATTCGTAAGATCGTAGATTCACAACTATCAAACTCAATTCAAAAAGCAATTTTATCAATTGCTGTTAATTCACTATACACACAATTAATATTCTAAATCACTTCATTTATTGGTTACCAGCTAACCATGTTGTTTCAAAAATGAAATAAAAATTGTTATAACATTAGATAACCATCTTTAAGTTCAAATGTATGGAATACATTGTCTACAAGCCCATATAAGGATGGATATAACCATATATGGATGTACTAATTGCCTAAGTCTATTTCGTCAACTGTGATGTCTAAGAGAAAGCCTGATGTTCACGAAATTGTGCAATACCATTAGTTATCTAAACAACGTGATTATCCGTTTATTGCAGAAGAGTTGGTAGGAAAGTGTTGCTGTTTCCAAGGACTAAAGGTGTAAGTGAAACTTTACGAGAGTGATGTAAGCAGAGACGAGCAGAGAGTGTAATTTGAAACTACATAAAGTTACAAAATATTTCTGAGAAGACCTCGTAGGAAGGTCTCTGTCTTCAATAAACCATGTTTGGTTGATTGGGGGGAGGGGGTGCCGAGATCAAACGTTCAATTATCCCTCTCCTGTGCTGCGTAAAGATCCCTGTGTATGTTTCTCAACGCTTTTATCATAAAAACAAAACAAAACCAATGTGAACGATAATATGATGCCTTATCGTCCGTCCACCTTGCTTCTCTTCGTGTTCGCTGCGTTTTCCCATAGTTGGCGGATCCCCACCCCAATTTAGAGTCCTTTCCTTCGTTATATAACTCCTCCGCAATAAAAACCTTCGCTAGCAAAGGTGGGAGCGGAGGGAGTAAATAAGTGGGAAAGCAAGGAAAGCCCTTCGTCATGAAAATGCCATGTGCTATCAAGCAAAAAATTTAAAAAGCACACACTTCGTTTCCTTCCATCATACAAACAGAAAGGAGGCCACCATTTTCGAAGGAACTAACTTTGGTAGGACAGTAGTTCTGTATTAGCAACTTCTAATTTGAGAGCATCTGATATGGCGCTCTCATTTTCAGAAACATGTACAAACTTTAGGTACAAGAGCCCATCAAAAATATCTGATGACAACTTTGAACAAACGTACGTATTTTCATAAGTTCCATCCACACTCTGCTTAGCTTCCCTTCTTGTCTTCGTATATATATCTCATATCTCTTTCTTCCTCTTCCTTGCTTTATTACTACATTTCCTTATTCATGCTATTTTTAACTGTAAGTGGAAGCCTTGTCTCACTTCTGTCTATTATTCACAAGACATCTGCGTCAATGCAACTTGCACGCGGGATTCATTAAGAACACATAATTCGCTGAATCTCGCTGAAAATGACGTAATTCTCACTTAGAGTGTTGGTGACATAGTTTTTGCACCCTTCCAAATTCAAATTAACAGGATTAACACACCATGACTTCTAAATATCGAACGTTTTCTCAGCTTTCGAGGTATCTGCTTTGTATACGAATTGCCTCAAAACACTGACCATGCTCAAAAGTAGAGGACCACTAAAATTTCAGAAATGTTACTTAACATTTGGCAAAAGTAGAACTATTGTTTTCGTGACAAGCGTAGAGGTCCTTTACAAGAAACTGCTTTAGAAACTGGTACTAGACTATCATATCCAAAAATCTAAGAAACACTAGTACCAAGGTTGAAAAGAGCTAAGAAGTTTTTGAATGATAACCTTTGGCTAAACTCAAATCAAAGATATGATGGCAAGCCGTCGAACCCGAGTAGAATAACTTTTACTTTTAAGATTCCAAAGTAAGAAATCATTTTTCCTTCCAAAATGATGTTTTGTCTGCCAAGAAACATATCTGTAGCAGTGTCGAAAACTGCATCATAATTCATTCATTCAAAAATGACGAAAAAATAAAGAAACTTTAAGAATTAAAAAGTAGAAATTCTCATGTGAAATTAAGAAACTTTGAGTGCTATGGTCTGATCCAAGTTTCTTATATAAAAAAGTGTGTCGTTCTTCTCGTCCATCCCCTAGTCGGCAAAGCAGTTTGCACACTTGAAACTTATAGTCTCTCTCTTTGCTACAAGAGCAAACCTAGAAATGGGCGATAGGAAACTATCCACGAAAGTCGATTCACCGGTCGCTCGTCAGTTATAGCTCCGGTTCTGCAAGGAAAAACTTTACTTTTACAAATATCACTTATCGGTCAATAGACAAAATACATAAAACTGTTTCATAAAATTTCGATATAAGAATTTCTCTACGTTTCCTGGGTCTCCTAAATCGGAATGTACTGGATATGATTTCTGCTATGCATTTGAGGCAAATGCAAATTTGATTTAATATGAACTTACAAGTTACGAAGTATTTCAGGCCGATACACACGACTTTGATGTGATGTGATGTGATCCTTGAAGTGACAGCATCTTAACCATCTTACAGAGCGATTGCCTAGGACCTACGTCAACAATGATAACTAGATTTTATTTAGTACCAAACAGCGTTCTCTTTCAAACCATCCCATTCATTTTACGAACATGAAATGGCAGGTTAAAGCCTTTTTTACCGGTTGATGCCTGTACAAATAATCTGTTGACTTTACTTGCGTAATAAGGAATAATCTATGAGGTCTATCAAATTTGATGATAAATTGAACCTGACATTCT
>REGL01000283.1:265978-278089 GCA_004194395.1 Aurelia aurita complex sp. Pacific
CTGTGCGACAAATCATCGGCAAAAAGGACCTTAGCACCTTACTGCCAAGAAACTGCAGTTTCATTTTTAAACTGGGCAAAAGGAAAACCCATTCAAGAACTGTATGTTGTGAATGAAATTAAACCAAAGAATGTATGACATATCAACGGCAATAAGCACCTTGCTGCCAAGAAATTGCAGTTTTATTTCAAAAGGGTAAAAGGAAAACGCATTCAAGAACTGCATGTTGTGAAGGAAATTAAAACAAAGAATGTATGACATATTAGCGGCTAAAAGCACCTTACTTCCAAGAAATTGCAGTACATGCAAGAAACTAACACACTATGTTATCGAAGCAGAAACGAATTATTTTCAAGAAGTATAAAGTAAAGCATGTTGGACAGATTATCGGCAATAAAGCACATGGCAGCTAAGAAATTGAAGGCCATGCAACAAGCTAACACGCAATACAATCACAGTAGAATCTTGTTAAAAGTTTACAGAGGAGAATTCTTACGGCTTATCTTGGCTTTATCTTCGTTTTGGATGTCTAGGCGTGTAGTCTTCGCTTCACGCTATGTTACGACAGGAAAGAGAGTACTCTTCAACTAAGACACACCTTCATAAAACTTCACAAGCAGCTGCTGCGTTGAAGGTCTTAACTGTTAAATTATTAATCAAATACTTGTACACATAATTCTTAGCCTAAGCTCATTCTATGACATTTGAATATTCTGAGAAAAGAAGCTGGCTTGCAAATCCTTCTTATACAACAAACAACGTAGCTTTACAATTCATTGGAAAGATTCTGTCGTCTTGTTCGCGATGTTACTATCTTTAGATTTCTGTAGGGTGCGCAAAAAAACATTCCCAGTTGAAAAGTCCACTGCTCCCTGAATAATAGAACAATAACATTGCAAAATGCCCTTTTTAATAGCCAACATGTTAAATTAGATTTAAAAATTTACCAGACTGAAATCACCCACTCCGTTTTGAAATAATTGGGATATTCAAGGGAAAATTCCTTCAAGGACCTAGGCCCAAAATCATAATCAAATTTATTATATTTCAATCCATTCTTTTATTCTCCGCTTATCAAACTTCAAACCTGTGAAGTTCTTTCTCTTTCCTATCCTAACTGCATTTTTGAATGCAACAGGCTTGATCCAGAAATCAGGCTTGCACCTTCTGTTGCTGTTTTTAAAGCAAAGCTGCTGTCAGTAATTCGCCCCCTTGCGAAGCCTATCTTTGGCATTCATGACCCAATAGGCTTATGGTATCTTTTCCAAACATGGGTCGGTCTCAGTAAATTGATTTTTCACAAATTCAAGCACAATTTTAGGGATACAGTAAACCCAGCGTGCCCAATGAATGATGGCATTGAGGACACGTTCTTGTTGCTCTGCTCTTCATTCAAAATTTAACGATGAGATCTTCTCGCTGGAGTTTCGGAATTGTTACGACCATTTGTCCAAATCAACACCTTCCAAACAAAGTTCTGGTACAATACTCATTTTATGGTAATAAAGAATTTTCTAATGGCGTAAATAAAAATATACTCGAACTTACTCTTTCTTTTTTTACGCCACACAGCCACTCTATGTCCTTTTTCCCCATTTTGTTTTTTAAGTGTAGCATTTTGTTGTAGTTTAATTAATTTCTATCTATCTGCTTGTATTTTCATGGCCATGGGGGCACAGGAGGCCCAATCACGTATTATGGCGGCCTAGCTGAACTGCTGTTTCCTCACTGCAACATAAAGATCACAGTATTTGCTCTTTGAATTGAAGAACAGTGAAGTTCATACCGCAAATGGTTGATTGTTATCTCGGCTATCTCTGTATCTTTCCTCTTGTGCTCCGAAATCATTGAAACATTTTGCCACCATGGTGACATGCTACTATTCTATTGTTGCTGTTAGTGTTATGTCGCGCTGCAATAACGCAGCATTACAGGTTGCAATGATTGCAGTATGTATATAAGAAATAACAAGGAATGAAGCTTATTACCTGCCTAATTCTAACAACAGTTTTGTCCTCGCTTAATCTCAGTGAATTTTGCATGAAAAGCCTAGTTCTTTGCATGAAAATGTTCCCCAGCCTTTATACTTCGCAGTCAATGCATTTGTCTTCACTTTCCTCCCCGAAATAATTTAAAACAAACGCGAAACAAAAGTTATCTCCGCGACAGTTTGAAAGCTGCCGAAGCTTGGTCCCACCATCAAATCAAGGTTTTATCCCCTAGAGGATTATCATTATTCTTCCGTTCAAATAGCAAATACTGCTATCTTTATGTTGCAGTTGGGAAACAGCAGTTAAGCTAGGTCGCCATAGTACGTGATTGGGCCTCCTGTGATGGGGGTAGTCATCGTCTTTTGCTACCTGTGGTATCGTCTCTGTAGTGTCGTAAATTTGTATACCAGTTAGAAAGTATGGTAGAATGTAATAAAATGTAGCATGTATTGTAATATCTTATAGGAATAAAAAAAGTTCTTTGTGGCCCACCCGGTAGTAAAAACCATGCTTTAGTGCAGACATTTAATAATTATCTGTCGAACATAGTCTGAAGATATCGGATGTTTTGAGACTACGTCTTGTTAGGGAGACGTGGCCGTTATATTTGAATCAATGTTATGTTTATTTTATCAAATAAAAAGTTCGTAGTTTTGGCTTCTCGTTGTTTACGAAGGGAAACTGCTACAATAGTCTTCTCTTTTCGACGAATCTTTGTCTGGCGTGGGAATGATAATACAATGCACCAGTTAAGTCAAAAGCCATTTCTTCGTAGAAGATGAAGGATTAACAACGATTCAAATTTATGTTACAATTTTGTAAACTTTTCGACTTTTATCTTTGTCAGTAGCAGCTCTTTCAGTGATATGATTTCAGGGGTGTCACCAGAAATCTTCCCGCAGGGGGGGGGGGGCTTAAACGGCTAAATTTTATTGATCTATATGTTTCTGAATATGATAATTGTCTTTTATCAAATTAGGCTGTTTCGAGACTAACAATCTTCCTGAACTTTTTCACAACGCGAGAACCGGGCAGCGAGAACCAAACAGTAACATGATCCTATTAATATGTAGTTATGAACTGTTCAGAACAATTTGACCTTTCTTCCTTCGTTTCAAGACGATTTAGGCATGTCCAGTACCGTACTAGAACATGATTTTAGAATGATTTATCTATTGTTGGCAGGTAAATTATCTGTACCCAGATACCAGAGTAAATACCCTCCCAGGTCCTGAACTCGAGAGAATAAGGAACGCATTCGAAGCATGCTATTTTGCTAATTTTCCTCTGACATCACTGCGTGGTTTATCAGTAGGCCCCTTTATCATAGTAACAACAGTTGCCGCAAATGATCAAAATCACAACATATAACAATATTTCTGAGTTTATGATACAAACAGTGAATACATACAGTAGTTACAGCATCAAAAGCAAAGTCCACAAACTGACCAACCAAGCGTTGCAGTACACTTCACTTTTAATCATGAACAATTTCTCATCAGTTAAAGAACAGTAGAATTGAGTCTAGACGAGTCTTTGGCGTACTCTTAGTCGTGCACTTTGGTCCAGTTTAAATCGTCCATATCGTGATAATAATAAGGTTTTATTCAAATTTCATTTTAGCGTCTACGCAAATGAAACCAAAGTAGTTAGTGATCAAAAAGAAAAGCCTTAAAGCCACATGAGCTCATTTTGCTGTATTGTTTCGAGAGTTTGGCAAACGGTTGAAATTCTATCTTAATCTAACACCAACTGGTCGTGGCAGGTTATATTTCATTTATCTGATTAGATGTGTAGAGATTTACTCTGGATTTTATTACATGCNCAGTTAAAGAACAGTAGAATTGAGTCTAGACGAGTCTTTGGCGTACTCTTAGTCGTGCACTTTGGTCCAGTTTAAATCGTCCATATCGTGATAATAATAAGGTTTTATTCAAATTTCATTTTAGCGTCTACGCAAATGAAACCAAAGTAGTTAGTGATCAAAAAGAAAAGCCTTAAAGCCACATGAGCTCATTTTGCTGTATTGTTTCGAGAGTTTGGCAAACGGTTGAAATTCTATCTTAATCTAACACCAACTGGTCGTGGCAGGTTATATTTCATTTATCTGATTAGATGTGTAGAGATTTACTCTGGATTTTATTACATGCCATATTCCATTTCATCTATTTCGCCTTCTAGGATGTCACTTCAGGCTTTATTACAGAAAGAATCCTTCAAAGGAAAGCGTATGAATGACTTACATGAAGAAGACTATACAGGTCAAAATGGCGAAATCTGTTTTATTAGCTATGTAAATAATGATTTCTTCTGATAAAATAATAAACCAAGTGTATCTGCATGTTTTTAATTATTTCTTAGTGACAAACTTTACAATATCAACAGAACTATTTCTATCATCATTTTGGTCTGCCACTGGTCACAGTAATTTGAAATTAGCCAGTCAAAAAGCAGGAGTCGATATTTTCCCATGAAATCCTAGTATTACTTCCAGTATGTATGCAGCTAGCAGGCCCCTATCAGCTATTGGGGCTGGGCAGGCCAGAGCCACCCCAATAATTTCCAAATGTAACAATATTCACAATTTGGGAATAAACTGTGGAAATGATCTGTGGGAATGGTCAATAGAGTTCTCCCGTACTACGGATAAAGGCAAGAAACTGTGGAGCTACAGCACTGATGCCAACCTTCAATTTTGTATTTGGAATTTGGATGCACCCTGCGAAAAATGCTCAAGCAAATCAACAATCTGAGATGCACCTTTGCAAGATCCATCCATGCACAAGATGTGATCAAGATGATAGCTAAAGAAAGGGATGATAGCTCTTTTGATCCCTTTTGGAAGTGCTTAATGAAGAAGAAAGATCACTTGAAGGCAGTCCCAAAAGGTATGACCCAGGAAATGCAGCAACCTGTATTTTGCAACAACGCGGAAGGAACATTACAAGATGATCTGAAGCTTTTGGCTGCATCATTGCATCACTGCATCAAAGACTGATAAATGGGATTACTGAAAGCATGTCAGCCTGCCAATGGTAGTGGGGGGGGGGGGGTGATTGGGGGGCACATCCTTCATATTCCAAAAGTTGGCAAAAATTGTCAGAAAAATTTACATGAGAATTAGTAGGGTCTAAATTTAGGCTGAAAAATTATCTCGCAGCCCCTTTTTGATTACAAAGTCCAACTTTGTAATCTAAGAGGGGGCTCCGGGTCAGTCAGAAAGAAAGTCAGTAAGAAAGAAAGCAAGAAAGAAAGAACGTCTGGCACGCTCGTTAAAGCAATTGATTAACATTTTATCTCTGCTAATTGGCACTGNGACCCAGGAAATGCAGCAACCTGTATTTTGCAACAACGCGGAAGGAACATTACAAGATGATCTGAAGCTTTTGGCTGCATCATTGCATCACTGCATCAAAGACTGATAAATGGGATTACTGAAAGCATGTCAGCCTGCCAATGGTAGTGGGGGGGGGGTGATTGGGGGGCACATCCTTCATATTCCAAAAGTTGGCAAAAGTTGTCAGAAAAATTTACATGAGAATTAGTAGGGTCTAAATTTAGGCTGAAAAATTATCTCGCACCCCCTTTTTTGACGTGTTTGGGTTAATAACTCCGCCTTAGCTATTTTGCCTCCAGGACATCCAAACATAAAGCGTTATTTCAGCAAATTCATCTGATTTAGAAATGAAAAAGTAGTAAATTCTTGCTTCTTCATTCTGGGGTTTTTTGTGACCAGTATAGATGGAAATATCACACTGATAGGTATCACTCAAATATGTTCATTCTTAGCCATCATTTTAAAGTAACCAAGGTTTGACTGTTTGTTGCTACACACATTTCTTGAAACAAAAAACTCAATAACAGAAATGCGTAATAAAACCAAACTCTAAGAAAGTTGACAATGCAGACTAAATTAGATTTGTGGGTTTATGGCCTAAGTATCACAAAGCTAATAAATAAGGCCAAAGGTGCAGGGCACATAGATGGCTTGGGTTGCCAAACAATTTGATATAGATAGAGCCTCCCATTGAGTTAGCAAAGGATAAATTTTGGGTCATTTCACTTCTTTGTTCAGAGCAGACAGTTGGCTAACAATTGAGACTTAAAAGGAGGATCTTTTGTTGACAATTTTTGCAAAACATTTACAATATTATGTACATCTAAAAAGGTGTTCCATTGTCTGACACCCTTTGAAGCTAGGAGGTCAAGTGCTGTGAAAATTGTTAATTTTTGATCTTCAATGTAAGAACTGAGTCTTGAACATGATGTTATAGTTTACATGAGAACAGGTACTGTAACTCATTAATAATACACTACACGGAGCATCTGTGTGTAATTGTATGCTGGGAAAACAATTCCAGAAGATACTGTTGGCACTCCAATATAAAGATAGGGAACCTAGCTAAGCTTGCATCTGTTCTCTTCACCAGATAATTTCTAAAATAGGGGGCCTCCATAAAGGATGTATGCACTAATGGGGGTGGGGGCATACATAGGAAGCAGGGCCTGAAAATGGGAACATTTTGTGTAACACTCTATGGACGCCCTGTGCATCTACAAGGATAGGATGGAAAAGCCTGATACAAAGTGGGCAAACCAAACAATGTCACAAGGACCTCGTGTCACAAATTTTCTGGGGCCACAAAACTATCAGTCCTGGTTTTGAATGGTACTAAAGAATTAAACCCCTAAAGCTGAATTCACATTTTAAAACATCGTACTTGATTCCAGCTTCCAAATATAGGTAAAACAGTGGTGCAATCCGCACCTATTGCACTTAATGCAATTGCATGATTATTGGTAAAGTTTTGGGGAAGCAGTGATTATTGCACTCAAGATTGTGTATTGTTCACGGCAATCCTTACCGATTGCAAGAATTTGCCAATGCTCCCATGCAATCTTTACTGATTCCAAGCTGCACTGTGAAATCACAATAATATGCGGATTGCACTGTTGTATTGCCTGCGAAACTTTCCAGTCTGACATTCTAGCATAGAAGTTCTAAGAGTGAAAATTTTCATTGAATTTTGTCACTTTATTGTGATTTCAGTCATTGCATAGGATGCAAAAAGTAAACTTTTCGGTCTGGATTACAGAAAATTGATGATTTCAAGGTGTGCATTTAGGTACTGCTATTTTTTCAGAAACTACCCAGTATCTAAGAGTTATCTTTAGATAGACTTTTATAAAAGTCTGGGTCCATTTCCATGACACTTTGCCAAATTGCTATTGATATCTATAAATCAAGTTCCCCATGCATGGTCGACTGCATTTTTCACAATGAAATTTTGAGGGTGTCCCATCTGCAGAGAATGGCGGAAAGTTTGTATATCACACACAATATCTTGCCTGCACAGGAACTTATGTGGTTTTCAGTCTGAGCCCCAGAGTTACCAATAAATGAGAGATCTATTATCTTAACCTATGTCTATTGTCTTAAACTGCAAAATTTCTGTGAAAATCTTACTTAGGCCATCTCAATTTGCATGTGCAAAATAGAGACTTTCCAGACAGGGTTTCATCCAGGTAGAGTCTCCCATCACTTGGCGTCTTGGCAAGGGAAGGGGTCGCAGAATAGAGGATTGCGCTAAAGATGGCTGCGAGGAATTTTTACCAAGATGCATCGCGTTCTTTAATCAAATTCCTATAGAATCATTAAGGATTCGTAATTTGTCTGCATCTTGGTAAAAAGTTCCTTGCCGCCATCTTTAGCGCAATCCTCTATTGATGAGGTCTCCTCTGCGCTTGGCTCTAAAACCACATCTTAAGCTCAACGATCACCATCACTGGTTTGCCGGGGGGTGTTTTTTTTGTACTCTAGTATCTATTTTGAAATTCTCCAGTGTGCAAGTGGCATCAAGTGCCATCAATACTTGGCACACATGGAGGAGGTCACTCCACTCTGGGGCTAAAACTTGCCTTTGTCACAACACATTTCCTCGAACAACTTTAAGAAAACAGACCACAGGTAAAAAAAGGGATGTGGTCTGTTTTACGACTCATTATGTTGGGAAATTTGAGCGAAAAACACGACAGATGCACGTTCTGTGTACCAAATGATGACACCCTTCTGCCTTTGAAGATTTTGAAGGATGCCCCCAGCCCAGCCCAGGATACCATTTGCTTGCAATTAATCTTTTGTGAGTTTACAGCATGTTTTCAGACCTATTTCAAACTGATTGGCGCCAACAGCTTACTATTCAAATTTGTGCCCACTTTCAATTTTAAAGGCCATACTGAAAGCAGACTATAATACCGGTCGATCGTTACTCCATGTTTGAACACAATGAGCATAAGGCTTCAACGTGTTTGTTTTCGATTTGCGCGCGAAGTTGCATATTGCATAAAAATAAATATATCACCTCCTCCCGTTATCTGTCTCTTCTTTAGTTCTGCAGAGGTAGCACGGGCTTCATCGCTCACTTCAGCCATAATTATAGTTTGTAGTAAAATTATCTTCACGTTGTCGTTGTTCTTTGCCTGTGACCGCGAGATTTCTCAATCAGAACAGCACTGTATATTTAGGCCGATGATAAGGGTCTTTTACAACTCAGCTGAAGCAGATGCAGGACGATCCTCCACTCAACTCTGTGGTCTTTTCTCAACTGTAATAAATTCCTCGAAACAAAAGGATTAATGTACAGTATTGTATAATTAGGAAGGTGCTTAAAATTAAACTCGCACCTGCTTCTCTTTGATTTGACTTTTGATGTTTAGATCGAGCAATGAATACAGAGAGGGCACGATGATCATCATCCTAAAAAAACATCCGTCAAGTCAAACTCAAAAGCCGTTGGATTCAATAGATTTTGCGCCACCACAGTAACGTCAGCCGCTTCCATCGACAGGGAAAAATTGCTTCAATCGAATCGAAATCCGGAATCCAGGGGGTGTGCACTCAAAGAAATTAATTCCTCACCCGGTCCTAGGATTTCCCCCTAAAAGGATAGCCGGTCTTAGAAAAAATCGATGAAAAATATACTCCAAAACGTAAAAAATACGCTAGAAAAAGAAGAAATGATAACCCGATGTAACAAAATATACCTTTTACAACCGTTTTTAGAAACATTGCCCTCTTTTTAGATATCTAGCTTAGAAAAAAGGAGAAAACCCGGACAGGAGTGCACATCAAGTCAGGAAATATCACAATTGCCCCTTCCCAGAAATCTCTTCACTTGTTTTACGGCCTTTTACGTGCCAGCACAAAGCGATTGCATTGCANAAAAATATCAGCTCATTTTATACCCTGACATCTGTAAACGAACATAACATATCCTGAAACAATGCAAATTGAGGCCAGGATTGTCTCTAAAGCACCCACAAATATCATTTTCAAAATATTTGATGCCCAAAAATATCAAAAACATAATTTCAGTTTATTTGGACCCAAAAATATCATTTTTGGCAATATTCTGACCCAAAAATATCGGACTTACCTCCCCGTATGTGCATGTGCTGAGTGCCCCCCCTGGGAATCGAATCGAAATCCGGAATCCAGGGGGTGTGCACTCAAAGAAATTAATTCCTCACCCGGTCCTAGGATTTCCCCCTAAAAGGATAGCCGGTCTTAGAAAAAATCGATGAAAAATATACTCCAAAACGTAAAAAATACGCTAGAAAAAGAAGAAATGATAACCCGATGTAACAAAATATCCCTTTGACAACCGTTTTTAGAAACATTGCCCTCTTTTTAGATATCTAGCTTAGAAAAAAGGAGAAAACCCGGACAGGAGTGCACATCAAGTCAGGAAATATCACAATTGCCCCTTCCCAGAAATCTCTTCACTTGTTTTACGGCCTTTTACGTGCCAGCACAAAGCGATTGCATTGCAAACAAAGGGTTTCCTGGATTCTGCACCCCCACCTTTGGTGCCAGGCGCACGTATAACCCAAAGGGTAGGGGACTCTCAAGAAAACAAACTATTTCCTAGGAATCTTTACCCTGGGTAACCAAGCTCCCTAATTTTTTTTAGAAAATCTTGTACCCATGGTAAAGGATCTTTTGCTGGGAGTAATACGATAATCATTTATGCAAGATGGCCGATGGCTACAACTGTATGGCTTGAAACAACAACAACGACATCCAAATAAACAAAGTAAAAATACTGTAACTGCGCAGGACAACTTGGTACATCTGAAAGATGATTGTTAAAGTCTGCCTACAAAAAAAGACATCCCGCTTCACAACACGCAGTCTTTTTGTTCATACTCGTCTTGTTTATTCAAATCCTGAAATAGGAAAGTCTCATGCTTTTGCTAAACAACCGCACAGTTCCGAACGACGATTTCTCATTCCTTCAGGATACATTGCGAATGGCTGCATGAAGTGGAGAGGCGAGGAAGGGAGGAAGGATAAAGATAAGCCTCTTAGTGCATCGGAAAGGGCCTGGTTTCGCGCCATTTTGTACTTTTCTGAATTTCATCGGAACAATGAATGTCAATACCGCTCAAACCAAACTGTCAATCATCGACGTCCTTATCTGCAAGCAACATTATTCTGCACGCAATGTATCATGTGCTAACATTGCCAAGCAACAATAATTTCTTTTGCTATATACTACAAAAGAATCGAACGATATTTTTTACATTTTGTAGACAATTCGAAAGTGAAAAATACACTCTTTTCTAATAATAATATAGAATAGGGCGGGAGACTGGGGACAATTGTCACATGGGGCGCCCGACAACCCGTCAGAGGTTTTCTGGCGTCACATCCGGTCCTTGCAGCGAGGTTCTTGCCAATGGCGCGAATTTTTGGTCTGGCGTCAGCAACTTCTGACGCGTACAGCCGTTGTGAAGGACGACATCGAAAAAAGCGGAATGTACAAATGAAGATTTTATCGTAAAAGGCAAGGTGCATGGTAAGTCTGTTAGTTTCAAATTTAACAGAAGAAATGCAGGAACCCTCGGTTGATATTTTCAGTTTTTTCCTCGTACTTGTGTTGTCGGCCTACTTTTGCGAAGGTATCCAGTCAGAAAGATATTTTATATTTCAAAGAAGCCATTTTCTGCTTCTCTGGGCACTCTCGTTGTTGAGTTTAGGCTGTTTAATTTTTGAGCCTAAATGCAACTTTTTCTCGTCTCTGTTTACGCTTGCCAACAACATAAACATTAAGATAATATTTTATAAATTTGGCGCTTTAATTCAAAATTTGGGGAATGTATTTCCATCCATTTATCATCGCTTTAGAAGACCTAAAGTTTATGAAACAACGAAGAAAATTTTATCGTAAAAGGCGAGGTACCTGGTAGGTCCACATACTTCACATGTAACAGAAGGATGTATGAATCTTCGGTTGATATTTTTAGATTCTTGCTCCCACTCGCGTTGTTGGCTTACTTTTTCGGTGATATCTAGTCAGGAAACTATTTTTTTGTTCAAAGGAGCTATGTTGCAATTGTAACACTGGCTCTCACAACTTGTAGATAGAATAGTGCAAAAAACCTGATTTCGCACAGAACATGCTCATTCTAACCTTCTACATACACGTTTTTTCTTTTATAAGAAACTTGGATAAGCCCATAGTTCTAAAAATTTTTTAATTTCATGTGAAAATTTAAGCTTTTTATTACTAAAAGTTTCTTAATCTGCTTCTTATTTTTTGAATGCATGTATTTTCTACCACTGCCATTTAATCGTTTCTTGACAAACAGCACGAGTCTTAGCAAGAAGAAGAGTTCTATTTGACTCGAAATTTATCATGAATATTACCAAAAAATAAAGGCTCAACGGCAATTTCCCCATGATTTCCTTGTATTTGGCTTTAAAAGTTTCTTAACAATTCTTAAGCATAGTCAAGTGCCCGGGGGGGGGGGTACTTAGTATATTTGTCAGACGGGGATGTGCCGTTTTTAAGGGTATCGTTTTCACCAATTTTTTCTAGCATAGGGTATCAAAACGAGGCAATTTTCCTAGAGCAGGTTGTCAAAGCATGTCAAGGGGATTGTTGGGGAGATGAGATCGGGTTTGTTCGCGGAAATTAAATGTCCCCCCGTGCTTACAGTAGATACGCATGCGTATTAGCAATTTTAACATCGATGCGTTGCAGCCCCCGTCTATTATCCACAACAAACCTGGGAATATTCTACTTGCTCGGGGCGTTTTTGGTCAAATTTCATG